>VXBO01011973.1:221262-258988 GCA_013400135.1 Rhinoptilus africanus
ATTTTGCAGTATTTAACCGTAAGTGCTTCGAAAAGAGATTGCAAGCACTAACTTGATTGTTTTTCCCATGTTGAGGCCCAGAAAGGAATAACTGGGGCTACAAGCAGTCCAAGGGTTTCTTCCTCTTAAGCTAAAGCATAAAAGCAACCCAAATAGCTACAGTAAGATCATTTGAATATTTAAACAGGCACTTTTCAGATCAAGGCCAAGTGCTAATAAAAATATAAATGTAATAATATTATAAAATACTAAATTTTATATATAAAAAATTAACATGAATAAAATGAATTATATGAAAATTCATCTTTGCATCATTTCCATCATGCTGAGAGAAGATCTGCATCTTGCATGGCTTTTTTTTGGTTCCTTTTGAAGCAGCCAGTTCTTGACCCTCACTGCAATGGGACAGTGAGCTGTTCCAGCAAGATAAGTTTCTAACCTCTGGGAAGCGTAATGAAAACTTGAAAGGTGCTTGTAGTTCTTTGTTACAGAAAGCATTAGGATAAAGGAACACATGTTCCCAGGCATTCCGTGTTGTATTACATGCTGCTTTATTTCTCTAGCTGCCCAGTATTTCCACTAAACTATAAAACAAGTACCAGAAAAAAATAGGAAAAGGTGTAAGGGTTTGATAAAACTAAGCAAAACAAGTAATTCCTTTTTTGTTCTTTTGTCTTAGAATCATGGCTGTGTGACACTAAGCGCTTTTCATGTGTCTTAGTTTTCTTTTTCTTGTGAAGGGCCAAGTAATTGATTCCTTTTATAAAGGCTTTTTTAATACATTCCTGTCACTGAGATTGCTTTTTATGACTCATTCAGGTTCATCTACTGCATTCTTCAGTTTATTGATACCTTGTATTTGGTATGGCACAATCTCTGCAATGACTACATTACCACTCTTCAGAATTCTTTTTCTTTTTCCTTTTATCTGCTTCCCTTTCCATTATATATCATTCTCCATCATCCAGTCTCACTCCATCAAGATTTTGCTAGCCAGTAAGGAAAAGAGCACCTAATTCATGCAACCACCACTTTTCACAAATACACATTTTCTGCATGTAGGTGAAAAAATTATTTAAATTGTCATGACAAAATATTTTAAATACATATCTAAGATAAAATCCTATGTNATGTGGATGTATGAGAGATGTATGATATATATATATGAGTATGCATGTGCTGACTGAAAGGCTCTTTCATAAGTCAGTTCCACGGTGGAAAATATCAAACCATTAACTTTTAAAGATAACAGGCTGAAAGAAACTTAATAGTATTAATTAATAATAATAATAATAATTTAGTAATAATTTTTTCAACAGAAAATTGAGAGACAAGTGCACTAGATAAGTTGTATTTCATGATTAATTAAATATTTTTGTAATGGCAAAGAATAATCCCACTACACTGAGCATGTCTAAAGTCAAACTCACAGACATTCACGATGAAAGCTTGCTGAGTTATAAGCTGGACACAAAATATACTGACAATTTAAAAGACACTTTTTTGGTAAAGTCATGGCTTTAACAAACATTCGCCCTTTATCATAACACTGCTGAGATGATACTATATTTCATTACTGAAGAGTTGAGCTCAGGATCTATCTGTGTTATAAGTCACCGGTTTATAGTATTAAACAGAAGGTGTTTGAAGTACAAACTATGACAGGCAATAATGGAGTATATTTAAACTACAAACTGTGACAGGCAATAACCTCTCTCTGGTTATCAGGGAAGTATTGTGCCCTTAGAAATCTTGAAACACTGGCAAGACAGATCAACAACACAAGTCTATAAATCTACTGATGACGTCTGCATTAGTCTTCCCCCATACGATAGTGACAAGTTTCAGACTGTAGTTATCATGAATTTAACTTCTGACAACTTCCCTGTTAGAGTGCATCAACTAGGAGACGGTTATAGGTCTCCTGACTCAGGCACCTGAGACACCGAGGAGTGAATACTTAGAAAGTAGAAATGCTAGAGACAGAGCTAATAAAACCCATAAAGCATCTTAAAATACCTCAAAGTGTATGAATATCTAATATAATCAAATTCCTTTGTATAGCCTTCCACATTTCAGAATGTCACAAACCATAGAAGTGACATGAAAACAAATAGCATGAGAAAAAAAAAATAAAAAACACAGCAACTTTTGTGTATGTTTTTTCAATGAACATTTAATTTTTAATTTTCAAGCAACTCTTGTTTTATTAGTGGAAACTTAGAAATTTTGCAGTATTTAACCGTAAGTGCTTCGAAAAGAGATTGCAAGCACTAACTTGATTGTTTTTCCCATGTTGAGGCCCAGAAAGGAATAACTGGGGCTACAAGCAGTCCAAGGGTTTCTTCCTCTTAAGCTAAAGCATAAAAGCAACCCAAATAGCTACAGTAAGATCATTTGAATATTTAAACAGGCACTTTTCAGATCAAGGCCAAGTGCTAATAAAAATATAAATGTAATAATATTATAAAATACTAAATTTTATATATAAAAAATTAACATGAATAAAATGAATTATATGAAAATTCATCTTTGCATCATTTCCATCATGCTGAGAGAAGATCTGCATCTTGCATGGCTTTTTTTTGGTTCCTTTTGAAGCAGCCAGTTCTTGACCCTCACTGCAATGGGACAGTGAGCTGTTCCAGCAAGATAAGTTTCTAACCTCTGGGAAGCGTAATGAAAACTTGAAAGGTGCTTGTAGTTCTTTGTTACAGAAAGCATTAGGATAAAGGAACACATGTTCCCAGGCATTCCGTGTTGTATTACATGCTGCTTTATTTCTCTAGCTGCCCAGTATTTCCACTAAACTATAAAACAAGTACCAGAAAAAAATAGGAAAAGGTGTAAGGGTTTGATAAAAACTAAGCAAAACAAGTAATTCCTTTTTTGTTCTTTTGTCTTAGAATCATGGCTGTGTGACACTAAGCGCTTTTCATGTGTCTTAGTTTTCTTTTTCTTGTGAAGGGCCAAGTAATTGATTCCTTTTATAAAGGCTTTTTTAATACATTCCTGTCACTGAGATTGCTTTTTATGACTCATTCAGGTTCATCTACTGCATTCTTCAGTTTATTGATACCTTGTATTTGGTATGGCACAATCTCTGCAATGACTACATTACCACTCTTCAGAATTCTTTTTCTTTTTCCTTTTATCTGCTTCCCTTTCCATTATATATCATTCTCCATCATCCAGTCTCACTCCATCAAGATTTTGCTAGCCAGTAAGGAAAAGAGCACCTAATTCATGCAACCACCACTTTTCACAAATACACATTTTCTGCATGTAGGTGAAAAAATTATTTAAATTGTCATGACAAAATATTTTAAATACATATCTAAGATAAAATCCTATGTCTTTGTGAATTTTTTTTTTAAAAAGAGAGAATATTCAAAGTGGGGGGAGGATCTTAAAAACTCAAACCAAATTATTTCAGATTAGGTTCACAGACTCAAAGAAACATCTAGGTTGGAAGGGACCTCTGGAGGTCATCTTGTCCAACTCTCCTGCTCAAGCAAGGTCACCTACAGCAAGAAGTCCAGGACCATGTCCAGCTAAGCTTTAAATATGTCCAGTGAGACTCCACAGCCTCACTGTGGAAGCATGTCCCAGTGTTTGACCACCCTCATAGTATGAAAGTGTTTCCTTGTCTTCCAGTGGAATTTCACATCATTTAATTTATGACCACTGCCTCTTGTTCTGTCAGTGGGCCCTACTGAGACAAGTCTGGCTTCCTTACCTTCATTCCCTCCCATCAGCTATTTATTGACACACACGGATAAGATCCCTCTGAACCTCCTCTTCCTCAGGCTGAAGAGTCCCAGCTCTCTCAGCCTGTCCTCAAACGAAAGATGCTCCAGTCCCTTAGTTATCTTTGTGGCCCTGTGCTGGACTCAGTCATAGCTTTCTTGTACTGAGGAGCTGTCGCATGAAGGGGAGGGGGACAAAACAGCTTTGGCAGAAAATAAACCCCTTGCGTTCTAACACTCCTCACCGAGGTGGGAGGCTAGGTGCGGCTAGGCTTAAATTCTGAGTAATGCCCAGTTCACCACTATCAGTCCAGTCATGTTTAATGTACCGTATTAAACTATCACGATTTGGATACACTGATAGCAGGCTGCACCTTCAGTCCAGTTGTGCTCATGAACTAGCACGGCCGCCCTCGAGTCTGCGGGCGCGTTCAGTCAGAAACCAAAATGACTAGCTACTTAAAGAGTGCAGTTTGTTTAAGCGACAGAAAAACAGGTTCTTTGGATTTGTTGGTGGACAATACACTGTTTGCAAAGCAGGTGCAAGTAAAAGTAATGTTACTTATACAGAAGGCGCGACAAAGTTACGAACTATACAGCCTGGCTATAATTGTAGGAAAAAGATTCTCTAGAGAAATTTCTAAGTTTCCTGAAGAAGCACTTGGTATAATATAAGTCTTATCCAAAGGCGTCCCTATGGGGGGGAAGAAAGGCTCAGTCCATCAACTGGTCCCAGGAGTCAAAGGCAGTCTGTGATGGAGTTCTCCCCTGACTCATTCCAATGGTGTCTCCCTGATGGTGTCTTCCCTCCTATCCCCTCATTCTCAGGTAATTTTTATACTATTTTTTACATTCAAGGTGGAGTTTGAGTGACTTTAGTCATAAATACCTTTATTGTGATTGGTGTAAATTTCTCTCACCTCGAATTAAAGATAGAGCTTACGAAAAAATTCAGGGCGCAGACTCGAAGAGGAGTGGTTGCACCTCGGAGGCGGGTAGCCTTCGGGCTGGAGGTGTGTTTTGGTATTAAAATGCATTAAAATGACATTATAATGAGCAAAGTTCACACAAAGGACAGTAGTTCATCAAAATTTGACAGGATGTTGGCTCTGGGTCCAATTAAGCCACTTTATCTGGTCTCAGTGCCGTCTACTTGCCCGTTATGGACACAAGGCAAGGCCAGGGAATCGACATTCCATTCCATCCCTCTTGTAGTTCTGTCTGGGAACCGCAGATATTGTGTGTTCCTTGTATGCCAGGTGCAGGCTTGTTTTCCACCACAGAAGCTTCTTGATTTCATGCTTTTCCTTAAGCTATGAACAATGCTATACTTTTACATTTTCGTCCAATTTTAGTAATTATCCCACAGGAGCTCAGGACTGGACAGAGTAGACAATATTTCCACCTAGCTGGCAAGATATCTTTATCTGTCCTGTTGCTTCAGTGACTCTCAGCTTCCTAGAAGGCCCTGCTCTTACCACAGCAGGGCCTGGTGAGAGATTCTTGTCTTCGCTCTGAACTGAGTTATTTTACCAGATATAGGAAAATGTCACTTAAAAGGTAGCTGAGTGGGTTTTGCTCCTGAAAGCTATCTGAAGTCCCAGTTACTTTTTCAGTGTTCATAGACCTTTGGTCTGTTACAATCAAAAGCTGGCAAAACTAATCTTGCGACCTGTTGGAGACAGGCGGTAAGAGCTTTAGAGCTGGTATTGGTAGCATGGTGGTGACAGGTTATACAAAAAATAGCTCCAGTGCTTTCCAGTTTTTGATTCCAGTAGGCTAGTATGCTGATACAGTCATTCAGGAAACCCTAATGCTCTGCTTAATGATAGAGCGGCTTTACATAAGATAAAATGCTTGTATAAATTAGATATCTCTTTTTTTAAACTATCACAGTTCTTATGGTATTCAGAATGTTGTAGCATCATTCTACTCCTGCCACAGTCCTCTATACCAAAGCATTGTTCTCCTGCAGTGAGCACTCTATTAGCTATATCTACACACAGTACTTGTCAACCCATTTTTTTCAAAACTTTTCCTACTGAAATCAGACAGACGACACAGCTATAGAAAATAAGATATAAGCATCCACTTATACTGTGTGCTGCAAACACACAGTTTGGTAACTCAAGATTAAATGCGTAGGACTAATGTACACCCCCAGGTCAGCATTACTCAAATCAGTACAGCTGATTTGGTAATTACGGCTTATTCAGAAAGCATTCAGTTGCATGCAAACATGTACTTCAGTGGTGAGTCTACAACTTGTAATATTGATGTGCGCTGTATAAGTGCTTTGATTGTAGCTGATGAACATGCTTTTCAGTATTTTAGGTAGGACATATATCAGGCTGTTTGATGGAAAAAATAGAAGACATTTGATCACTGTTACTCACTTATTCCAATATAATTTGCATTGGAATTAGCTTTAGCAACTGACTTCAGGTACTTTTACACAAGAGTTAAACATACTGGATGTATCCTGCATATGTTTGACCTGTATATGCCCTACTTAGCAGGACGTTTATTTGCTTACGTCTCCGAGTATCACATATTTAACCATGGACAGGTTGAGTAGATCAGCCTTTTTCCTGAGTGAACTCCAATATAAACCCTTATAAAATGAACAAAGCTAGTAATTTGAGAGGGTTTTTGTAATTGTTAAGTCCCTCCCGTGTAACAAATGACAGTAGAATCTCAACTACCTGACGGTCTCTTGGGACACCTGAAATTTTTGGATAATTAGGGTTAATTGGGTAGAGCTGGTTGGCTGCGCTGATGCTGCCATGCACATAACCACAGGCTAAAACACTCTGCCTCCATGGCAAAGAGACTATTCTGGCAGAAAAGCAGGGACAGCTTGATTTCACAAGAGGAACATTTGTTGCAGTGGGGGCTGGAAGCTCATTTTTTTTTTCTGCAATGACCTACAAGAGAGACTGCAGCCCCATATGACATGGGGTTGGGATCGGGATATCTTGGATTGCATGGGTCTCCATGAGTAAGAACACACAGGGAAATGTCCCTTCTGTCTTTTTCAGCCACTTATCTACCCAGCATGCAGTCCAGATAAGTTAGTATGCAGATAGACGGACAATGCTAAGCATAAAAGTAACTTCTTCTTAGGAAGAAGTTCTTCACCATGAGGGTGGTGAGACACTGGAACAGGTTGCCCAGAGAGGTGGTGGAAGCCCCATCCCTGGGAGTGTTCAAGGCCAGGCTGGATGGGGCTCTGAGCAACCTGGTCTAGTGGGAGGTGTCCCTGACCATGGCAGGGAGTTGGAACGAGATGATCTTTAAGGTCCCTTCCAACCCAAACCATTCTATGATTCTATTTCTCCTATAACCTGACAATACTATGATTCTATTTCTCCTATGTACCTTAACTCTTTATTTCCCTTTCACTGTCCTAGAAAATGTGAGAGTTCCCTGCCTGTTCTCCAAACTTCCTCTTGGCCACCTAGCAGAAAGGCCGACAGAAAGCTGCAACTACTTGCTGCAGACTGGCAGCACTAATTTAAACTGGCTTTGGAAAACTGAAATTTTTGTCTTCCTGCTTTTTAGATACTTTTACTTGATGTTGCTTGTTTACCCATTTCCACCCCCAATAGCAGCATATGACAAACTCCTTAAGAACCTGTTAAAAACATAGGGCTTAGAGCTATTAAAGAAATAGTACAGGCAAGGGCGTTGAATTGACAAAAAGAAGCACTTAGTATACTCACTTATTGAAATGTGGGTTTGACGTTTTAAAAATAAACATTCTTTTCACATTCTTGTCAGGTTGGAAAAAGAAAGAGGAGGAGGAGAACATCATCTGGCAGCCACAAGAGCATTTCTGCAGTGTGGAGCCCACAGGCTGAGCACTGTAGGACTGTTCTCACAATGGTGTCCACAGGTGTTAATCTGGGGAAAACAAGAAGAATGGAAGAGGATGAAAAACATCTCAAAGATTATTCCCTCCTCTATTTTCTCCTTTCAGATATCACCATGGTTCAAAAGGAAAACAGTTATCAGCTCTGAGTGGCGCCCTTCAACTAAGTGAACATAGAACAGAAACCACTACAAACCATTGATATGTATTTTTTCCATAATATCTCCTTCAAATAAAGCAGTGACTCTGCAATATTTTTAATAATTTGACTTATTAAAATTTTGCTTTCATTATTGTCTTTTATTATGGGTTTTGCAGGTACACCAAAAAAAAGGCAAGGCTCCAGCTTTGGACTGAAATGAGGCATCAAATCATCAGAATTCCTTTTTCCCCAACAAGCTCATTTCAGGTAATGGAACTTACCAGGCTTATATCAATAAACATATCAGTGTTTGCCCTGGGCTTTACCAACCATGAAAAAAATCACTAAGTATACAACAATTGTAGCACCTCTCCTCATGACACTAATATACTTTTCCAACACAAAAGTATGGACACTGAATTAACAAAAAAGGAGCATTTGCTCATGAAAAATGTAGGTCGGTATTCTGCTACAACCATTACTTTGCATCAGGATAGATGGAAAATGCAGGCAAAACACGAATAAAAATCAATCAGAATAAAACAATAATAGATCAATCGGAATACATCAATCAGAATTATTTTAACTGATTTTATCTAAGTCTTAAATAATTTTTTTATTTATTCCATGTGCCCCTAAGATCTAATTTTATATTAACTTACTTTTTTCACATTTGACACCCAGGACTTTTCAATGTTCTCAACACTGCATTGGTTTCTTTTTTCAGTCATAATCCTGTTTTCCTTGTGACTCTGCTTGTGATCTTGGGCCTCTTTCCCCCATTCAACCTCTTCCTCCCTCCTCTGCTTGATAGTCAGGAAAAGCTCAGAAATGTCTCCACTATCGTAAGCCTTTTGGTATTCCATCCATCTTGCAAAGGTCTGAGTCCACGTTTGATTGAAAGAACTTTTACCAATTGCCCAGCTTTATGGGATAAGATTGAAGAAAGCCAATAGATTCATCCCATTTTCTTCAAATCTTCATCTACCCGGCGCCAAGGAAGATGGGTAGTGAGGCTGGTTTCCAGCTCCTTCCTTTGTCTGGCTCATTTCTGCCTCTCTAGGTGCTGGCTCTGCTCTGAAGGAGGACTCTGAATGATCCACTCAGTGCCATGACACCACTGTCACTTGTGCCTGCACAGGGGGTGTATCATCGTCCCTGGGAGCTTTGACTCTGCCTTGAGGCAGAGCTTGCAAGCACTTGTAATGGAGCTGTCTCAGGGCTTTCAGTGACCACACCTGTATTGCCTCTGTTTTTATCTAGGTCACCTACATCAACATATTGTTCATCAAGAACGCTTTTATTTTTCTTGGGTTTACTGCAGCTTTTCCTACATGGCATCTAAAACTATAGCAATCTTGATAGTTCCCTGTTTTCTTATTAAAAAGTGACATTGTGACAGCAAAAGGCTGCATACAGACATATACGATACAAGAACACAGTGTTACAGTCCCTGAAGTATCCTTGTTTAGTGCTAGGCAGGCTCCTCTTGACAAATGTCGGTTTCTGAGGTTTGAGTTAATCATGCAGAGGCAAGGAGCAAAATTAATCTTGCCCTATGGCTTGTTACTCCTACTTACAGTGCTGATTTTATATTTCTGATTGTTTTATATGGGGAAGGTGGTGTATGTATCAGTATATACATGTGAAAATCACTTGGATTGCAAAAAACAGTCCTAGTATACATTTAAAAAAAAAAGAAAAACCAACATGTGGGGATGATTATACGCCCTGATGAATATACCCTACTGTGTTTGATGGCAGTTAAGCTTCTAGTTTGGGTTCATTCGTTGACTGCTTTATATACCACCCATCGGGAAGTGAGCCTTGGGACTGATTCTCCTGCAGCGACGGAAGATGACATTTATGACAGAAAAGTGCTGAGCTGCCAGAACAGGTGTCAGTTCCATTGGCATTTGAGTCCAATCTTCTCGTTATCTGTTTAACATAGTTATTGGCTCTTACTGGTACGGTTCTGAGAAGTACTATTGTACCCATTTGCACAGGTGGATGGAATGAGGCACAACAATTTTTAATTATTTGCCCAGAATAACAGAGGGAATCCTTGCTCCTTTACAGTGCAGTCCTAAACTACAAAAGCTGTAGCCAATTTAACGACTTCTGAACTCTCAATCTCGGTGATGAACAAGTAAAGCAGAGCAGCTTGTTGGTAGCATCAGTCTGATGTGTGGCCACACGCATCTGTTAACGAACAAACAACTGTCAATGAGGTTACAGAAGGCCATGTTGACCACATCTTTTCCCTTCCTGCACAGCTCCCTGACATATACGTCAGGGCATCACCTGTGGACAGAAATTCTAGGGCTGATAGGGTAAAACCCATAAAAGTCCTGAAATCAAGGTAGTTGCACAAGAATAAAATGGGGTAAGACTACGAAGACTCTGAAATTACCCAGGAACCCTTCTAAGCGTGTCCGGGAAAGGCAGGTTCAGCACAAGCTTAGAGCCGTTACAGGCAAAGGAGACACACTGCAGCATAAAAGACAAGGCGGCTGCACCGCAGTTGTGCTTTGCTGATGTGGTGCTGGGCCGGATGCCTTTGGTTGGGAAGAGTGGCCTCATGTGCCCCAGGAAGCCTCCCTGGGACTTCTGACAGGGAGCAAGACCAGTCATTAGATATAACAAAGACACCAAATTGAAAAGGTGTTTTGTCAAAGTGACAGAAGGTCTCGTTATGACATTTGCAATTGGCCCCAGGAAGAGAAGCCACATGGCCATGTACTTGAATCTTCAGTACCCTGTGTTGGATAAAAGGCTTCTCTCTGCCCTGAAGATGTGAACTCATCCCCTTTTAACATTGCAAATACATGCTTTCTGGCTCTCTTTGAGATCCAGACAGTCTCTAATGAAGCAGCTAAGGAATTCAGTGTTCTTCCTTTTGACTCTTGAGAGCACTTGTCCCCAACCATTACATATGTCACCTAGAACGTCACTTAGTGAACTTCCTAAGAGCAGCTTAAATCCAAGACTGCTATAAGCATTGACAGCATAAATCAAGCCAGAGAGAGGCTTTGTGCTAAATCCCAGCACAGGTTTTCAGAGGTAGCCCAGGGAACCATTCCCGGGTGGGAGGAGATTTAGCTGAGCCTTCCTGCAGTCCCCGGCTCCCAGGAAGCGTGGGGCGGCAAGTGAAGGATCAGGGTTGATGTCTGTAATTTAGGACAGGGAGTGTTAGAAATAAGAAAAGCTGTGTTGATTTTTTTTATGTGGATAGATTCTGCCAGGATCTTTTTCTTCCTCATCTCTTGTTTAAGTTTCACAAAGAGAAAGTAGCCGGTAGCTTTACCATGCATGTCTGTGATGTTTCAGATGTACGAACATCCTGTAATTACAAGATGGAACTCTGTGGAAGGGTAATGTGCTCACTTTCTACCCCCAACGCCTGTTACAAGGGACCAAAATTGCTTCTTTTGTTACTGGAAGAAAGACAGTGTTTAATATTAAAACTAGTTAATTCTAAATTGGGTAGCTCCACACAGTCCTATTTGTACGTCACGGTGATCTAATTTCTTTCAGTTGCCTGTTTCAGTGCATTTCTCTGTCCAATTAAGCTGTAAGAGTCAACAACAACAAAAAATCACTCCAGTGAATTAACCGTTGATCTATTTCCAGTACATACAAATCAATGACATCAAATTTTTCAGTGGCCCAATTTGTTAAACAGCAAGAGTTCTGCTGAACCCAGCAATTGTCACTAATGTCTGATACCAGTCACTGATGTCTGATACCGTATTTAGGTATTTGCTTTCCCTCATTTCTATAACTTTTGATAGGTAATGTTTTATAATAGCTTTTAAATTGTCCCATGTTGTCTGCTATAGTAGCTTCTTTATTAACAACAGTCTACCAGCTTAAATATACTGTATCTAATAACACAGTCTTTGATATTCTCAGACTAAATTTACAGTTTTTCCTTTCCTCTCCCTTCTCACAGAAGAATATCATATTTTGACCCATGTCTCCCCTTTATGTTTCCTAAACTGCAATAGCTCTTGTCTTTTCACTGCTGTTTAAATGTCATCCAAGCCATCCATCATTTCAGGTCAGAGTGGCGCACTGAGGGGGATGCAGCAGGGCTCTGCGACTGCACTGAATCCACGACAGCACGGGGCCAGTCAACAGTAGCAGTAAAAAACCTGCAGCATAAAAAACAACAACCCACCAGACTGATTACAGCAATGGAGAATACTAATGCCATAAATTAAAAACACGTCTGACAGTGTCCTCAGCTATTTCTCACATTTGATGCCAGGCTGTACTTACCTTCAGCACAGGCCATGACAGCCTGCAGCATATCAACGGGGATGGAGAGAGCGCTGGTCCAAACAGGGGGACATGGCGGGAAGGGGGA
The DNA here is from genome assembly GCA_013400135.1 of Rhinoptilus africanus. Classification (NCBI taxonomy): domain Eukaryota; kingdom Metazoa; phylum Chordata; class Aves; order Charadriiformes; family Glareolidae; genus Rhinoptilus; species Rhinoptilus africanus. Next base: position 233,400 of record VXBO01011973.1, read on the forward strand.
GGAAGGGCTGTGCAGCCATTCATCTGTACAGCACAGACATCAATGTAGAAATATGTTTTGTGTCAGCTGATGTAAAGGAAAGAATAAAGCTTCCTTATCACTGGTGGTAAATATATGTCTGGTTGTCACCTGGATTTCCTCGAAAAAATCAACGCAACCAATTCATCTGCCCTATAGTTCACGTATGTCCCATGCATTTAACCTGTCATGACTAAGAGGTATGGACTCTTGCGATATTTAGTCATCTTCCAAAAAGTTGCTACAATCTCATATGTATATCAAGTCACAAAATGAGACAATTGCTATTACTCAAATTATTTCTAAAACATACAGATTTTTCCACAATGGTTATTTGCACTTTCTTGACCTCCAAGCTAGTTTTGCTTTAATAATCTTTATATACTTTAATATGATCTATACATAGCATTTGATTTTATATATATGAGTATTTCTATATACAGGCAATATTTCTCTATATTGGGCTATATTCTGCATGTTTAGCCACTCTGACAAGTAAGCCCTGAGCTTCAGTGGTTCCAAATGTGTGAGTAGAAAATACAAGCCTGGCTCTTCCAGATTTCCTGAAAGCTTGTTCCACGGAGTCAGAAAAGGATTGATTGTGATGCTACTCAAAATGACATCAAAACTGTTACCATCATCAAAAAAACTTTCCATTTATCTTTTGTGTGTGGTAATAGGTAGGGTTTTTTTTCCTTAAGGTTAGGAGACAGATTCTAAAGTTGATGTACAGTTGATATACTGACCCCTTCGATAGCACAGGAAGTTGTCTGTTCAAGGTTTTGGGATTTGCCATAGCTCAAGAAGACAATACTCCTACTCTTCCGACACAGAGTGAGGAAAATAGGCATATTATTTGAACAATAATCTTACTCCTCCATATACGTAGATCATATCCTGTTTATCTTTCATGCCTATTTGTACTTGCATAATAGAGGACCAGATTCTGGCTGCCTAACCAGTTTGAGTGGGATGCTGTTTACCCAGTAGCTTCATCAAAATAAATGAATCTACCAGAGAACTAAGTGCTAAAGAATAAGAGTAAATAAAATGTGAATGAGGGATGAGAGCGTGCTTTATGAAAGCAGAGGCAAAAAATTCAGCAGGAATCACTGGGGAGAGAACAAAACACCTACATAAATGAGTACAGAGCTGGCCTTGTCTATACATTTTCATTTCTGCATAAGTTTGGTTATTTTATTTGCAATTATGAAGATAGAGAATGAAGAGAAGACAGGTGTAATTAAGTGGGGGGGGGGAAGATCCTCTTTGCTTACAAAATCAATTTATTCTAAGTCGATGGACAATTTCTCTTGAAAACTGAATTTGATTAAGGTTTAAATGCTTTAAACACTACCAGTGCAATAAGAAGGATTATGTACTTGTGCAGCACCGGCTAGCCAAATCCTGTGAGCTACTATCATATTTTTAAACAGCATATTTTTCTGCAGCAGCCGGATGCCTCGTGAAGAGGTGGTATAGAGTAAGGATGCCTGTTGCTAAGTACATACCTCAAGTGGTAGAATAGAGGGACTAAACATTTTGAAGAAAGAACAGGAAAGCAGGATTGGTTGTTGCAATCATTACGATAATTTTGCTCAGTTTGGATGAGATTCATCTCACCTAACTGTAACAAACCTAGATATTAAGTTTGAGCTAGTCATACAGAAGCTCTTTTCCCTTTCAGGAGAGGACAGTCTTGAAAATACAGCTCATATTCTAAATTAAGTAGTGTTAATTATTCTTTGGTGGAGCCTTTCTCCTTCTACTGCCTATAAAATAGAATGGGCTATACAAGCCTAATTTAGTTTAGACCTAATAAGTAACATCTAGATGGTTAAAGTCAGTTGAGATGACTCCCACTCTGTTAGATGCTTAGCGGGTGAACCACTAATATTAAGAGTAGTCTTGTGGCTCTTATAAAGGGAAATACTGCAAGGACGGAAGAACTGCAGATGCTGTTTCTCTGTTTGAAAAGACTAAAAAGAATGAGCTAGCAAAACATAAACTGGTTAATCTGACATCACTCACAAGTAAAACTATAACACAGCAAAAAATTCAACTACTAAATAATATTACAATATGTAATTACAGTGTTCTACATGTAATCATAGTGAGTCAAAATGGGGATTTAAAGAAGATAAGTCTTGTCATACAAAATTATTTCTTTTTTCTTTGAGAAAATCACAGGACTTACTGATAAAGACTCCTGTGTGATGAAATTTTTACAGGTTTTCATAAGCACTACATATTACTACATGATACTTCAAATAAAAATCCCTCACTGCATTAGGCAACACCACATTTTCATCAAAAAATGGGTAAATAACACATCTTTAACAGTAGTTGTTAATGGGCAGATGCAAGCATGTTACTGGTAGTGTCTCTGAAGGGATGAGCTCTTGGTCCAAATCTAGCATTTTCAGAAGAGAATTAGATGATATCAAGCCTGAGATTCTCTCAAATTGGGTCCTACCCTCACAAGGACTTTAGGTTTTGGTAGGACTCTCCTTTTTTTCACCTCTACCAAGAGTTAAGAGAGTCCTAAGCATTGTGCTAAGCTCCTCAGGCTGGCTAAAAGGAATATAAAGATGGCCTTTAATGGTCTCTAAAGAAAACAAAACCAAACTGGCTGATTCCAGCAGTAACATCTGGTGGGGTGGCAGGGGCTGCCTGTGAAATTTTATAACCTACTATGTGCCTGTCAGAGCAAAGAGATAGACTGGTCCCCTCAGCAATGGCGCTGTTGATGTATGAAATTCAGAAGACAGACAATGTATCAGAGAGGGTGACTGGCCTATAAATGTTCCTGCATTTGTGTTATTCTTCCATATGGTCACATTCTTATAGACTGGTGTTAGACTTTAGGGGGAGGGGGCAGATCTGACGCTTTTTCTGACTAGATTTCCAGCTAAAAACTAGAAACTCATTGCAGCTACACCAAATGCAACCACAAACTTCTTATTATCATTTACTTGACCTGTGCAAATCATTGGCATTTATGAGTTTGACACTATGGTACATAAGTGTTCTGTGTAAGGCAGATACTTCTCTGCGGTTCTGCGATTAAAAACAACTGCTAATCTCAGCAGCATCCCCTTCCTCACTAGACTAAATCTTGTCTGTGAACTCAGAACAAAAGAATGACTCATTTAAACATGTTTCTTCCACTAAGTAGAAAGCCTCAGCTATGCTTTGTCATATCTAGGAACAGTAGTTGACATTAGGTGCTTGCCCCCATTAGCTACTTGTTTGTTCACTAGGTACAGAACAACTTTTCTTGTCAGTAACTCTTCTGAATGCATCTCACAACTTTTCTGGCAGTGAAGGAAATATGTATTTTTATCGCACACCTCATCTCACTACTTTCCTTCTTTCCTAAGTATCTTCATGTGCTCTGCTTTTCCTTACATAAGCATGTGGTTCTCAGTCTTTATTTGTCTGTGTCTTCCTTACTTAGCCTAGCCTACAGTACACCACGCCTGTCAAGAGCTGGCACAGCATCTATAGAGAACAATCAAATTGCCATGTTGATGCTTTCGAAAAAAATGATTAAATTTACACCATTTATTTGTCCTGGTATTCTCATTCTAACCTTAGTCAAATGGAAATAGTTTGTATAATTTCTGTTCACACAGTAACCTTAATGCTGGGTTTTATTCTCATTACATTTTTTATCAGGCAGATGGAATTCTGAGCCCTTTTAGTTCTCATTAAAATTTATTAGATGAACGGATTAATTGTGTGCTAGCGTCAGGTCTCTTACGATCTTTGCAGGAAGAATCAGACAGCCTCTCTCTGAACAAGGAGGGGTAAGCTGTTGTTGGGTATTACTGTTGGGTTTTTATAACTTCATTTCTGAAGAATGTCATGTGTTTCAAAATAACGAGCATTTTCCCTCAGGCAATGTCTCCTTGAGGGACATGTCACAGCTGGCTGTCACAGTCACCATGTACTAGTCCACATGATGGAACGTGACACAACTGAGCAACTGGTGGTAGCATATTGCGCAGGAAATCTGGGGAAAGAAACACTTCCTCTGGGTGCACTTAAGCAAAGCTTTTCCCGTCCCTTAGATCTGAAGTATATGTTCCCTAGAAAGGAAGAAGAGTCTAGTACAAAACCCATAAAAATGCCGAAGTGCACTATTAGGTTCTGCAATTCCATTTGCCCAAAAGATTCATTTTGGATTGGGGAAATAAATAAAACAATCTTCTTTTTTTTCTTCTTCTTTTTTTTTTTTTTGTATTTTTTTCTTAATTCAGGAACTTGACTAAAAGTTTTGTTGAAAGAGAATATAAAATGTGCACTCATTGAAATGCAGATTAGAGAAACCCGGCAGGTTTGGTGATTCATGCTCTAGAATTGCCTGTTTCTTCTTGACTAGAAAGGGATAGATAAAACATATAGGTGAAATGAAACTATATATACAGTCAGGTGAGATGGATCCTACCACACGGTATTACTATGACCTCAACTCATTCCAGAAAAGAAGAGGAAAATTTTACCTTTACACATATTACCCAGGCACACACAGAAATCTAGAAGCCAAATTTAACCTCTTGTTCCTTTACCAAGCCTAGCATATTAAAATCCTAGTTTCAATGAGAATTTCTGGGAGTTTTATCAAGCTGAAGAGAAAATGCTGAAGGCAAAGGAAAGAACACACCTTCCAATTTTTATTCTGCAGTTCTCTCAAGGTAGAAATCCTAGTTTGAGTTAAGCCTTAGCACACTATTAGTTCTGGAGAAGGCAAGGCAAAGCTTATGCTTAAACTGGAGCTTATATATAAAGACTGTGAAGGAAAGTCTTTGCTTTGGATTTAAATAAATCTAGGATTCAGAGTGATTAGAAAAAAGCATCACTTCCAGCAGAGCAGGTCTCAGTGAAGTAGTTTTCTATACAGGCTTATATCAGAGATATAAGCAATTTTACAACTTTAAATACACAATAATCCTCTCTAGGCTCCAGTGTATACCTATGACTTGTTAAATGCATCATTGCTTTCTGTATTCTTGCCAAAATCTCTACTCCCCTTGTTTCCAAGCTTCCTCATCTACAAATACCACATACACCTCATCCTGGAAAGTTGTTAAGACCTTCCCACCATGTTGGCGTGTCATTGTCTTGGAGTCTACACGGCTGTAGAGTGTCTGCTCCTTGTGTGTGTTTCTCCTGTGGCATTCTGGAACATGTGTAAATGTCCCTTCATTGGCCTTAGCTTTAGGTGTACCACTCACCAGCAAAAGCAATGTAACTGTCCCCTGCAGGGGGCTGAGCCAACTCCAAAAAAAACCCAGAGCTCATGGATGCACTTGGGCTTCTAACAAGGAGCAAAGTATGTCCTTTTTATCCTTGTTTCGTGCAGAAGTGCATCAATCCTGTGATGTGCTCCAAGTACCCATGTCTTTCACTGCACATGGTCCCTTCTCAGCTGCCATTTCCACAGAGATGCAGGGCTAGAAGCAGCCCCAGCACAAGAGTGCCGTGCCCTCCACCTACACACCTTCACATCAGAGGAGCTAGAGAGAAGGCGCTCCCTGGGGGCCAGCAAGGGGTTGTGTCAGATGGCAGCACTGCAAAGGAAAACCAAAAAAAGGAGGACTAATAAGAGAGCTAAAATTCTTCCTGCCCCATAGCAAATCATGTCTGGACCATCTTCTCTTAAGATTCCCTGGCCTCATTGAGTTCCTTCATGACCCTATGAAATATAGAAGATGATGTAAAACAAGAATTTAATAGAAAAGCTCTATCCCAGTATGATACTAATCTCAGCAATTTAGCAGACAAAATGCATACACTGGGAAGGACTGGTATCACACTTTGTCTTAATTAATACTGTCTCCAGGCTGCAACTGAGTAATAATTAAATACAAAAAATCTGCTTTTGTGTAATGCTAGGGTTAATATTTTATGCACGGTAGGAGTGAAGACGGAACAGAATGATATTATTTGTCTGCCAAGTCAGACAAAATTGATCTATGCAGAATATTTTATATGTAAAGAAAGAAACACGTCGCTCTCTAGAGGTTAAAAATAGGACTCACGTCATTAGAACACTAGAAATAATCTAATTTGTATCATAGATCATGTCACCTTAATTACAGTATTTTTGAAAGGTACATAATACAGTCTTTTTCTGTCTTCAGGAATTGTGTTGTTTCACTTACTGTCACTAGTAGGCACGTGTTCCATGTTCTGCTCCTGTAGCTTCAAATAAAGCGGGCAGCTAATACTGCACAGAGCTATTTAACAAGATTCAAAACATTTAACTGCGTCTATGTAAGAAGATCTATGTAAGAAGCAGTCTGAATAGAAGAATTTATTGTGAATAAGATGAATCACTGCCAATATTAGCAAGTCTTAAAGTGTCTCTGTTCTCGATTAAATTACTCTGTCACATTAAAAAAATCACCTTCTGAAGGAAAACTTTCTGAAATCTCAGATGCCAGTATCTCCTGGCCCCTACTGTCTTCCCAAGCGCACTTTCTTGACCTCTGCTAAAGCCTGCCTTGTGTCCTGTATCCATCGATTATAGTGACAGCAGTCCCCCTTATATACTGTATCTGGCAACCAGAGTGAATCCTGTTCTGGAGCGAGTAATGCCACCGTGAGTTCAGTGTCTGTGCCCCTCAAGGTCTTACCCTCTCCAGTGAAGAGATTTTTCACATACAGCACCTTGGTAACTTTCTTCCATATGAACAGTTTGCTTTGAATATACTCAAATATGTTAACTCTTTTTTTTTTCCCTTTTCCCCTAGACATGCTCCTAGACTTTTAGGAATGCAACTATCATCCCACCTTTTTCAAAATCTACCTCCTTATTTAAGTTAGAATCTTTGCTGTAGTTTACTCTACTTATTCAGCAAAAGCTCAGCATTTCTCTTGTCCCTTTGCACTAAATTGTCCTTGCCATGGAGCCACTAAATCAGTGAATGCTGTACTTTAGCACAATGTTTTGCATTTGCAAAATAACAACAGGATTGTTTCATTTGGCACCTGAGACAGATAAGAAGGGCACACTGCATAAGAGGGAGGAAGACTTTGACCTGCCCCTACTCTGATACTTATCTCTGTGTAGGCATCAAAGTGTTGCTAATGTATGTTTCTTGGGTTTCAGCAGTAAAAGAAAATACATCCTGAAACCTTCACCTTCCATAACTGAAAATTACAACATGTATTTTGAAGGTGTGATGACACCCTGCCTTGGAAGAGGTATGTAACTTCTGCATCTCCAGCCTGATAGCATCCTGCCTCCTCTTCTGGAATGGGGTTATGGCAGGATGGAGGTTTGGGGAGTACTGCACCACTCAGGCACTATTATAGTGCTCTCACATCTTTCAAAGTTATGCTGTCCTAACGTGCAAATTACTAGCCAAATGGGGTTTTCAGGAAGACATCTGTAATTACCATATACAAGGCAAAGATATCTGCACTTGTTTTGGCTTGGAACCAACAAGGTATTTAATCACACATTTATTTTTGAGCATGAGACTGGAACAATAAATTTCAACCAAAAAGATACAGAAATATTTAACTGCTTTGCTAGACCAGGGCTATGAACTGCACTGTAAATTAGTGCTAAGGAAATAACCATGCCTTTCCATGTGACAATTGAAATAAGGGCAAAATAACTGGTTGAGGAAGGGGCTCTTAGGGGAGAAAACCCCAACAAACAACTCAATAGTGGAAAAAAGAAAAGGGTCAGACAACCTGTGGGAAAATATGGACATCTCAAAGCAGTTGACTGAGGTTTCTGTGCAATGGTCTGATCCCATTTAAATCTGCAAATAATTGACGACTACACCCTGCATGCACAACAGAAATCTCTGAAGATTTGCAGGACTATGAGGTTAAAGGCTCTAACCTAAGGGTAGCATTCCCAATGGAGCCACTCACCCTCTTGAAAACATGCAACCCTACAGTAGATCTGCAGTTGATATAAAATGATATGCTTCTGAAGCAGGATCAACTCACGCCATCCAAGAATCTGCAGTGGAGGTCAATAAAGCTGGGGGGAAAAAAAAGAGGAGGCAATAATAACAGAAGGCTTTGTCCCAAGAGCACTTTAACATCATAGGCCTAAAAGAAAGTTTATGGATAGGCAGGTTTGCAGTAGCAGACAGCAAGTAAACAAACAAAGGAAAAAAAAGAAGCAGCACAGTGAGAAAGTGCAGGATGGCAAAGTGTTTGTGTAAGACACTACAATACCCTCATGAGGCATTTGCGACATTACTGAGAGCTTCCACTCACATACCTGCTGGAAAAGGGACTGAAAATCTGAAGAACTCAATTGTGATAAGGGTGCTCCTGCGATAGCAAAGAACTTGGCATTGTCTTCCTTGTGCACCCAAATTGCTCACAGCATCAGGAACACTAACACAAGAGTCTTCATTTTCATCTTAGCTGCTTTTCATTACCTGAGGTAATGAAAGCCCAATTGAAAACTATAATGGGGGATACCAGGAAGGTGGGAAATTTTGCTTATTATAGATTAGTAGCTAATATCCAAGCAGCCTGAGAGAGAGATGAAGAAAGGTGTCGTGCTTATCTTCTGTTTTCCTTCTGTGTCTCAAAACCCATCTATCACCTGTGATCAAGTTTAAAAACTGCTCTTCTTAATGACTTAACAGCCAGAAAAAAATTCCACTCCCACGCACGTTGTCTGTGGTAAAAAGCCTGCATAACTTGTGTTGCTGTGTTTTGGCATATAAAGAAGAAATCATATTCTATCTTTATTATAAATGCTGGATTCTGTGATATTCTGCTGATATTATTCTATAAAAGTAGATTTTCACTATTGCTGAAAATATCCTGTAGTCGTTAACCAATTACAGATGCTTAAAATCTCTCACTGACATTCTGGAACAGCCAAACCTCATTAATTAACAGCAATTATCAGAGAGATCAAATTAATGAATAATGGAACAAATATATGAACAAGCAAGGTAATGTAACCACCAAAGTTGTTTGTTAATTTATATGTTGAAGACAGTTTTGTTTCTTATGCAACAATTTATGATTAGAATCAAATAGAATTCTTTTTTATTATCTTGGCAAAATACTTTCAGAAGTGGCAAATGCCAGTCTTAAAATTGAGACATCTCAAGTAACATCTGAATGCAAGAAAAACATTTACAGAGAAAAAATATACAGTTCCCCGGCTCTTTGGCATCCTACCAAAGGTTACACTGCCCTGTCCAAACTAGTGTCAAGCAGAAACGCTGGTTCTATCTGAAGATAAACTGGCATTCCCACACAGCAGAATTCAGTGTTATCCAGGTATTAGCTTGGGTCCTCGATGCAGTAGCCACCACCCCACATTTGCACAAGCCTCTGCTCATGCGAGTTAGCCCAGGCAATGCTGGGTGCCATACCCGTAGTCCTGCAGGGTCCCAACCTGGCTGGTTGACAATGGCCCTGTGAGGTACAGTTGTATGCTCAGAGACAACCAGCAGCCTGTCAGCTCAAGTTCAGGACTCCAGCAGAGATTCAGGAAGGCCCAAGAGCACCTTTTGCATCCTCTTGCTGTAAGTATGTAAGTATGTAAGCCATGGCAGGATTCCCCCATCTCCATGCTGGCCCCACCTACTGTCCCCAGGGCTGATCTGGACTGCTCCATTCACTCTAAAATTAGTAAAGCAACTAATTTCCATTTTTCTAAACTAAAAAATTTAGTTTAGAATTCTTTTTCCATAGCAACTGTTTAAAATCCATCTTTTTTTTTTTTTTTTAATTCCTGAAATGACAGAATTTCGGGAATTGCAGTGTATAAGTTATAAAGGTAACAGTACACCTAAGCCCTAAAATTCAAACTAGAATTTACCATTGTAGAAAACATGAATTTTCTTATGGTCTAAAACGTGAATTTTCTTGTGGTCTAAATCTGCTCCCTTAGGAGTGCCTCTAACTTTACCAGCTGGACAGCAAAGGATCTATTGGAGCACACAACAGCTCCCATCTGGCGTAAGGCATCTGTGTTACCTTTCAGACAGGGTAATTATTGGAAATACATTTTCCAGAGGGATTTGAATGGGAAAGGAATTCACTTTTATGTAAAAGTTATTATTTATGCAAAGTGCAAGTTAGTTAACACTTCTTCCCAAGATATGATTGCCAATCTGGCATGACAGTGAAAAGGCAAAATAGAGACTGTACATATGAAAATAGTAAGACAGCTGATAATTCAATACAAATGTTGAGTTGTAACAATCCCTGTATAACTCTGTGTAGAGGAAGTGCATCACTGAATTTACCTGCTCTTCTAGCAGCTTTATCATAAACCTATGCTGATTTACAGCCAAAAAAAAGGGAACTTGACAGTGGAAGCTGTGCCCATGGGAGCTGAGCAGAAAGATAACTGGAGAATGTCTGCACAAATGGACAGGGACTGTCCATGGCTTCTCTCCCATGCCCTAGCACTGAGCCATGAACAGCTTCATCCCAGGAACTGTATGTGTAAAACGTGGAGTTGTTCGGCAGCCGGACCACATGGCTGTGCTCTTCTAGACAGGAATGGGATCCCGGCCCGGCTCAGCTTGCCCCTTCTGCCCAGGATTTCTCTGCTAGGGGTCAGTACCCGTGTCAGCAAAAGCTGCAGCACCTTGCCTGGGGTCCCAGCTCACCCAGTGGTGCTCCCCAGCCCGAGAAAAGAGCTCCTACACATGGCAGGGGTCCACAGCAGAGATGAATTAGTGCTCCTGAGCCTCACCCCCGCCCCCCTTCTTTATTAAATGGGGCATATGCATGGACTGTAAATAAATGAATTCACCAGGGAAATTACTTTCTGTGTCACTAACTTTTCTACAGCTGCTCCTTCCAGAGGCCTGAGAAGACGGGTACTGAGCAAACAGGCAAAAATAATTAACCTCTCTGCCCTTCCCATTGATTGTCTGTGACCATCCTCCCTTTTTTCTGGCTGGGAGGTATAGGCTTGTGAAACAGCTCTTCTACAGTTTACCACTGGTCACAGCATGCAAAATTATGAGATCTACTGATGCAGAAAAAGCTTATAATTAACTATCTGAAATGTTCAAAAAGCTGAGCTACAGGGTCAGAGATGAGATCTCAGCCCCTATCACATGTCCAGGGGAAATGACCAGCTCAGTGACAGAGCCCAGACTCCTGCTGGCAACAGCCTGCTCTAGAAGAATTTAACCCTTAGCCGGTAAAAGTATTTTGCATGTGGAAATTCTGTTGCAGTGCTCCAGTTAAACAGTTTGAACAAATGCAGGTTTGCCCTTCTAGTCAACCAGTCGCAGAGCTTTATAGGTATTCACAGATGATGCATGATGCAGCTCCCAGGACAGCCGTCCGCCTCTAAGCGCCTTTTAACATTATTTATTAAAGCAGGTGTGGAACTGGTTTCAAACTTGTGTTACAAATAATCCTCTCAAGACAACACAATTCTCTCTGTATGCAAAAAAAAGACATGGGTATCTTTGTTCCAAATCTTCTGTAGATTTTGACCAGGAATTCTGGAAATCATCGGGAAGTGTTCTACAGTAACTGAGTATTTTGTATTAAAGTCAATGCTCTTTCCCTGACAGCTCTGTGCTATACCCTAGGCTGATCTGCTGTATCTCTGCTTTTACTCATAATTATAAAACCAACAAGAATAATGGCTCCATTCTTCCAGCGCTAACATAGGAGTTCTTGTAACTCTTCCGACCCCTGTTTTTAGCCAGAGAAAAGGCAGAGGAGATCAGAGGTCACACGTGATGCCAGCGGGGTTTTGCTCAGTGATGTCACACATCACACGGGCAGTGATGGCACTGAGGGTTTTTTGGAGGGGGAGAGAGGAATTGCTGAAGTGAAGGGGAAGTGGAGCCTCACTGGGGCTCGTGGGTGGCACTGCTTACTGGAAGCAGGAGGGGTGACCATGGCAAGTGAGAAGTTTAGTCATCACCAGGTGACCAAGGAGATTGCTCTCCTGCAGGTGTATCAGAGGTCTTCTGCAGATCTGAGGAAGGCGGTCACAGAGAAAGAGACAAGGGGAGTGCTGATGTGGAGGATTTGGTATCTAGGTTGTTTGGTTGCATGTAAACCAAGGCAGGGACAAAGGGACCCATTTCCCAAACTATCCCAATGAAAACAGGACAGGTGTCCTGCCTACTAGATCCCAGAGACCACGAGGGCCAGAGTAACCCCACTGGTTACCCCTCCTGGCTCTGTAGACAATGACTGCTTTTACTCTGCTATTCCCTGGCCTGGGCATTTTAATTCCCATTTGTCTCCGGCATCCTGAGTTTCGAAGCCTACATTCAGCCTGCACCCAGTTGCTCTGTGTCTGAAGTGCCTGAAATTTTACTTCAACAGTGGCCAACCTTGAAGAAGATAGGCTGTTGTTCCCTTTAAATTCAGAACAGTTCTGACCAAGGCAGAAACACAAACTTACTGCTCCTCATCTTTACAATTAATACTGATCCAAGTGACTAAGATTTTACAGACTGTATTTTTTGGTCTCTTTTAAACATATTTCTCCTGAGTACCCCCATATCTAATTTCCTATCTTCCAGTTTCTCTCTCTTCACACCTGGTTTTTTGTGCTGCCTTTAGACCGATGCACATGGTTAATCACTTCTGTGCCACCCAGCTGAACTTGAACATATAATACACAAAAAACGATGGAGTCCAGTGTTACTAATCCTAAATAACCTGCTGTATAGCTAGTTATGCAGCCATACGTGATTACTCCAGAGCTGTTTGACAGATGCAGCACAACTAGTAGTTCAGTGGTAGATCACAGTCACTGGGGACCTGTGCAAAAAAATGCATCAAATGCACAAAAATGTGCAAAACACATTAAACTTCTATACTCTACTGAGACCTACATATTGAGCTCCTGTGAGAAAGGAGACTGGCCAGTCAAGAGAAAACCCAGGAAATACTAAAATGCAGTAAGCTAATACTAAGTAATATGGAAATCTAGTGTTTCTTCACCAGACACGTGGGGTTCACCTGCAGCTACAGCTCACCAGAACTTCACACAACAAACCAGCGCACAATATACAATCAAAAATCTCCAGTGGAAACTAGATAAATTCAGCTACCTAGCTAGCATTCCTATTGCTAGGGTGGGACATGACTAAGGCAAAGGCTCTTGCAGACAAAGTGCTGAACGAGGTAGACAAATTCTCCCTAGAGGAGAGTGACAATAATGGTGACACTTTTCTTTATGTACTGTGGTTAAGCCTGGAGACATATTACTGAGATCAAGTAGGATCAAGCCTGAGGGTAGGAAAGTAAAATGTGTCACATTTCTCTGAAAATTATTATTGTTTCTTTGGAAAAACAAACAAACAAACAAACCCACAAACATATCTGTAACATCTTTCCTTGGGAAGGAACACAAGCAGCCTGGTGAAGAGGCTGACAATAGCCATCAGATCCCTTGGAACAGCATCAGGATTCACTGCTGATCCACTCTCTGTCACACATAGCTGCTAGGTGCGGAGGAAAGTTTTTTGACATGTGATATTACTCTGAGATGGTTGTTACCTGTGATGAACAAGGCACTTCAACTATACATCTCTGACTTTTATATATATAAAAAAAAAATCCTTCTTTCTCTCTCCCTTTCCCCTCAACTTGGAACAAGAAGAAAAATTATTTTTTTCTGGATTTGATCTTTGCTGAATTAGAGTTAATTATTACAACACTGAATTTGGTTTTTTTGTTTGGGGTTTTTTTTTCTGTATAAACAAAAAAGGAGGGGATATTTTTCCCAAGTAGTTTACAACCACAATTCCTCTGAAAACAAACAAGGTTTATATTCCAAAGCTAGTTACACATTTTAAATAGCCTATCAATTGTATTTTATGTACATACTTACTCAACTATATATGTGCATATGTATTACATATATAAAGAAAGCCACAAATAGTGCAAGTTGTGTGCAATGACCACTGTAATTTGAAATGTATAGCAACAGACAAGGAAAGCTCCAGTCTTTCTAACAAAGAAAGTGATTGATCTGTCATTATTCACCTAAAAATCCTGTTAGTAGACACTAACCAGAGAAAAGTATATACATGGCATAACAGTGGTACCCAGAGACGGAATACAGAAATGCACCCAATTATTTCACATCATTTATAAAATATTTTTCTTAGACAATTAATATTTTCATTACCAAAAGTAAGCCTTTCATTAGCTCATGTAAAATTCATACCCTGTATTTTCTGTCTTTCATTAACATAACATTATTTAGAGTTATCTGCAAACACAGTAATCAATGTTTTTAAAAACCTGATGCTGAAAAATAAATTTAACCTCCACTTCCCAGTTTGCATACCACATGGGTGATTCCTTTCTTATCTGCCTTTTAATTACGTTGATAAAATGTGATGGCCAATTGCAATCTTGCAATTTGGGGAAATATTGCACTATCTTTCACTAGACACCTTAGTATTCGTTGCTTATTTACCTCTTATTTTAGGTACTGAAAAGATAGTTGTGTTTGCAGTAATTACTAGTAGGCCAATAAAATTATAAATGCCCACTTTTCCTCTAGTTATGGGTTAGACTTGTATAGGAAAATACCCTAAATTATTATAACTGTACCATAGCAGTGGAACACTCAATGCCTTTTGCAGTGAGCTCTGTACAGACATGGCAAACCAGTTTGCTATTTAAATATGAGATGAGGGACAACAACTCATTATAATAACTGAAAAGATGGGGAAAGGTGGTAACAAAGAGACAACTACATTCGTCACCTTATTCAATACCAAAAAATCCAAACACCAATTAAACAGAGTAACCATCTAGTTCTGAGAATACCAAATACATCCAGCTGAGCACCAGCCACCGGAGAAGGGTCATTTTTACTATTTCTAGCTACTCATTTTAATTTGTCATAAAAAAGCCTCACTTCAAGAGAAGAGTTTGCCACTTCTTTATATCCCTTCTACTAGTACCTGACAGTTTCTCAGCTTCTCTCAGATACTTTAAGGGCCATTATCACAGTCAATGTCAATGAGTGAAGGCTGAGGCTTAAATCAAAACAAGGTTTAGTAGTTAAATGAGCCTTTTACTTTCATTCTATGACCTTAGAATTTTAAACTAAGCACCTTGAAAATTATTTATAAGGGAAGATTATTTTAAGAGTATTGTAAACCAATTTCCTTGGATGGAGGAAGAAATTGAAGTTGAATTGCAAAAAAACCCCTCAAGATCTAAACACACTTTCAGACATACATGCTCTGACACAACAGAATAACGCATCAGTGGGACAGGAAAACTTCCAAACATAAGGTGGAGGTAAAAGAACATCTTTCCTTAATCACATCACACCACTTAAAGATATGGAAAAGGCTCTGCCCCCAGCTTGGCACACTATGTAACCATGTCCTGCAGTAAATAAAATAGGGCAGATTATCTGGAGCAGGCAATTTGGCTTACTTACTGGGACTATTTCTGTGGGTAAACATGTAATGTTTCTGTTTGTTGGGCTCATTATGCATTAGCACATTAAGTCTTTTACTATGAAAAATCTAGTATCTCAATAATAAAATACATAATTGTTATGTTTGAGAAAGCCCATAAAAATTTTTTGTTGTTTAGACAATTATTCCATCACCCGATGACCCCTCCCAACCCGGGATGGGGAAATCAGGGAAAAGACAAGGAAATCTGAGGGTTGAAATATGAACAGATTTAATAGAATAAGACTAAATAATTAACATTAATAAGACTAAAGAAACACTATTGATCCTGATACAAATATAAAATACACAAGGATTATACTTAACCCATTTTATCAGTAGGAAGCTGTACACTCCCAGCAGCAGACAGCAAATGTCAGATGCTGTGAGTGCTAAGGCTTCAGGAGGAAGGGAAGGGCTCAGGGTTCCAGCACCAGGGCAAGAATTTCTCTGGACCACCACCATCAAGGGAGAGAGAGATTACACAGCAAACTTTCTAATTTATATTGAATGTGATGTTCATGGTATGAAATAATTCTGTTGGCCAGCCTGGGTCAAGTGCCCAGACCTCACTCCTCATCCCTGCACCTGGCAAGGCTCAGAAACACTGAGACTTTGAATCCCACATAGCCTAGCTGACTATAAAGTAAATATTTTCACAAATTCAGACACTAAAGTCTTCTAAAAGTGCAGTTTTCACAAGCATCAGAAGAGAAGTGTCCTGTGTTGCTCAACCCAGGACAACATTCAAGATATCTTTGCTATTGGTGTTCTTTTTCTTTCTTTCTTTGCTAGCCTTCTTAAAATTCAGCTTAAGTTCTTGTCTTGCAGTAATAGATTTTTAGAAATAAAATACTTGTCACAAGAAGAAGCATGGAAAAGACATTAATTCTTTGTACTGCGCAGCATTTGTATTGTGACTATTCATACCCTCCTATATGCAACTGGAGTAGTGAAGGACTTTTCCACTTCCAGGTCTTGGTTACTGGCTCTCTGTCAGAATTACTATCCTACAGCTGAGTGTAATCAGAGAGTAATTTTGCAAACAGCAGCAAATATCCCCATTTAAAGCTTTTACCTCAAGCCTGTAGATTGTTTTGCTGAGTACTTCCTCAACTGCTTCAGTCAACCCTTTTAAAAGGGAAAGCCCATCAGGAAATGCTTACATGTACCACAGAGGTGAAAGGCAACCTCTTTCCTTCAGAGGGGAAGGCAACAGCAAGCAGCTGGAGGCAAGATCACCCTAAATCACCACAGATGCTTGCTAAACAAACTTCTATCAACTAGACATCTGGGAACTGTGTAGTAATGGAGCAGTAGCCATCTGTGAAGTCTCCATGGGGAAAGCAAATGAGCATGTTTCACACATGGGAGAGGTGAGCCACTAGAGCTCAGCAGGGAAACACCTCTGTAGACACACATCAAATGAGGTGGGATTAAGGGTCTGTCCCCATGGCATCCTGGTGAACAGGGAGAAGATATTGCTAAGCAAGCTCACTTGCTTATGGCAGCAAATATAGCTATGGCAACATAATCTGATTATGCTAAGAAATCCATCCTACCATGGAATGCAGATCTACCTTAGTTCCGCATCTCCAATGCAATGATATTTTGAGCTGCGATTTCAATATTGCCTTTGACTGGACTATACTCTGCACAGCGTTTCTATATCTTGGGAAATAATGCCTGTCTTGGAGCAATGAAAACTGCATTGTCAAAAAAGCCTGTGTCATGGTTTTGGCATACCTTACCAAAGGCACACACTGCATAGTACTCTTCAGACGCTATAACCTACTGGAGAGTATTTGGCCATTTCAGCTTTGTTCTGAAAGATTGCTTCTTGGGGTTGCCCCACTGAAGCTGTTTAGGACCACTCCAAGGTCCCTCTTCAAGAAAACAGGACATCCTTGAAACACTTCATGAATAGCTACACTTTATGTCATGTCTACTCCCATGTGCAACATCTATCCTGAAGCACCTAGGACACACCTGCTGTGGCCATTTGGCACGTACCACCCATGACGAAGATCGATAATAGTTGCTTTAGGTCCCAGTACCTCAGCAGTAATATGGATGGATATTTTTCCTATCATACTTTCAAACTGGTAAGATCGTAGCATCCTTCAGATGAGGGGTGAATGAAAGTAGGCCTCTAATTTCTCGATGCGAAAAGACATTTTTCATAGCCTCACATCAGGAAGAACAAGCCATCAATAAAGACAAACTACTTTGCAAGACATAGCCTGCTCCAAAAGCCGGTGGAAGCTCAGGAATGTGGCCATATGCAGTCCTTACAGATCTGCAGGACTGTAGTTCATTCAGTGAAGGAAATTCCTCTCAAGCAATTTGGCATTAGTATCCTGGAGCTGGTTTAACTACCTGCATCTCCAACACAACTGCTGCATTTCAGAGACACAGCATACCTAATTATGCTGATGGAACAAACATTCCCATCAAAATAGGACTTTTCATTTTAGAGGTCCCTCAATGTTATCTTTCAGGATTCATCCCTGAATCAGCAACAAGGCATCCACAGCATCACATAATATTTCCTTAAATAACTCAAAACTCCAGTAAGGTTCAGAAAAGCACCAATTTTTAGCATTCCTGTGTTTTTACCTCACTGTGGATACTTTCCCCAGTCTGACCTAGCACTAAAAGCTAGTCTCCCAGCCCTTCATCGCCGCAGTACAGGCACTAGCGTGGATGGATAGTTGCACCTTGCTGCTTGATGGAGGAGTCCTACGGCACAATTTTGCACGTGCCTAGGAGTGCAATTAACAGAGGCAAACAGCACACCAATACGTTGCTGCCACTAGATGGCAAAAAGCGCACATGGAAAGCGGCAACACGTTTCTGAGAGGGCAACTACTTCTCTCTTCACTCGGGGGAGTTTATTCCTTCCTCTGGTGGCACGGGCAGGAGAGCAGCATGGTAGCACAAGAGCCGTGTCCAAGCATGCACTGTGCCTTTGGAAAAGCTGCACTGGGTCCCAGCGCTGCTTAAACATCCACCT
This sequence comes from Rhinoptilus africanus, assembly GCA_013400135.1. Classification (NCBI taxonomy): domain Eukaryota; kingdom Metazoa; phylum Chordata; class Aves; order Charadriiformes; family Glareolidae; genus Rhinoptilus; species Rhinoptilus africanus. The sequence goes on from VXBO01011973.1 coordinate 251,862, forward strand.
CCCTCTGCACTGAGCTGCGTTGTAAAGCTAACTACCAAAAAAAAATATTTTTTTAAATTATAAAAAGAGAGTGCAGCTGGAGCCCCCATGGGGAGTATGGGGAAGCTTTGAAGACAGGGAAGAGTTCAGAAGTCCGGCCGCAAGAGACTGTGAAGCTCTGGGGAGAGCGCAAAAGAAGGGGGCAGGGGGAAATCCTTAGCCATTCGGAAGGATTTACTCCGCAAGATTCATTGTTGTCTTTTGGCGTGATTAAGGGATGCACCATGTGACGCGGACAGAGACTTAGCTAACACAAAATCACCTCACCCACCCTAAACCTGGGGACAGACTGCACTGTGGGGGTCACCTGGGAAAACACCGGCACCAAATACTAACTACCACAGTGACGGTGTTACAGATTTCTTTCCCAAACAAACTGGGGAACAAATTTCTCAACCTATCTCGCCATCTATACACCACCATCTCCTTTGAACACTAGGCTGGGCAGTGATTCCTACTGCCATTGCATCTCTGTGAACACAAACCAAGCTGTCCTTGGGGGCTGAATGATGGCAAGGTTCACAAGTTACATGGCAGCGAGGGTGCTATACATCCCAGCAGGTGTGCTGCAAAGGACCATGCTACTGGCAAGCTTCATTTTGTCTGGCACAGTGCTACACAGAGCATATTCATACTCTTTTTGCACCTACTAACTTTTGTCACAACAAAATGCCCTTTCCAACACCTTGCAAAGCAGAATGACACCAGAAAAAGCAGATTGACGAGGTCACACTCTCACATGCACTATGGCCATGCTAGGGCAATTACAGGCATGTCAAAGGAAAGACAGCTTACGCGAAGCTAGATGCTAAATAATACATTTTTGTCCTCCACAATTGCCAAGGACTAAATTACACCTTCCTTGTGCTGACCCCTGTACCAATACAAAAGCTCGATCCTGAGCTTTCTGCTGTACAGCTGAGGAGGAGGACACAGGAGCTGCTGGAGGTGGCAGCTCCTTACAGCATCCCTTCACAAACCCCAGCATCCCCTCACAAACCCTTGACTATCAGTTAGGGAACTGTTCTAGTCTCTCACTATTTTTTCTGCTCATAGCTGTACTGATCCACTTACAGTTATACTCATTCAGCATGATGTAATTTCAGATGCTGCTGCATTTTCTTACCTTGGCACTTTCTGTATCCTGCTGTGCATTTTAACACCTAGAAGTAGAGCGGGTTGGTCATGTTCCAGGTCTGGCCAGGTAGCAGCAGCAGCAGCCAACTACCAAGGTCGACATATTCAGCCCCCATCTCTTCAAATGAAAGGAGATACATAAGCATTACAACTTTGACAAACCATGTGGACACATACGCTAAGGCACACATGGAAAAGAACATGTGAAAACAACACACTGTCTTCTTCCCCTCTTCATGGTGAATAGTATGGGTTAAAAAAAAAAAACATTCCTCATGACAGAAGAATGATCAGGAACGAAAGAAATAAGATGAGAGACCCTCTCCTCCCTCACAGCGCAGGGAATTGGGAAGTCAATGGCTGTCCCAGCTCTTCTCCCATGACCTCATTTCCTGCATATACGCCAGTTTGCCAAGGAAGGGATTCAAGAGAAACCTGGACAGTATCAAAAGTGACTACAGAGTTCTGGGAGCAGTAGTCGAGGTCAAGAGGGCAGGCTCAGGTGGTGTTCTCAATCCTGCTTGTGAGAATAAGTCAGTAACTGGCTGTGAATCGCTGTTGGGAACAGTGTTTTGGGTTCTGTGATCGTGGGACCCTGTTTGCAGATCAGCATCTGCTTGAGAAAGATGAGATACACCTCACTAAACAGGACAAAGCTATTTTCACCACAGAATGTCTGACCTCATAAGAAAGCCTTTAAACTAAGAATGATGAGGGAGGGAGAGAATAAACAGCAGTTCTGTGGGCAAGTGATGGACAGGATCACTAAGCAAAGGGCACAGGTTGACTACAAAAACAACAAAATGGGGCTTAAGAAACAGCACCACCAGCACTTGCATGTAAGCAAGGAAGTGCCTTCAAGGCACCGTTATGGAGAAGTCCCCTCTCCAGGAAGTCAACATACTGGGGTGCCTCTCTGAAGCGCCTGTATGCTAATGCACGCAGTCTCGGGGGGAATAAGCATGGTGAGTAACAGATCTGTGTGCTGTTGCAGGGCTATGACCTTGTTGGGATCACAGAGACACACCAAGATCGCTCCCATGACTGGAGTGTTCAGTGGAGGGATGCAGGTTCTTTGGGAAGGACAGGATAGGTAGGTGAGGAGGGAAAGCTGCCCTTTAGGGGAGAGAGCAGCTGGATGGCATGGAGCTCTGCCTGGGGACAGATGAGGAGCCAACTAAGACCTTATGGGTTAGGATTAAAGAGATAACTGGTAAAGGTGAGATTATATTGGCTGCCTGCTAAAGCCACCTAATCGGGAAGAACAAGAGAATCAGGCCCTCTACAGCAAGTTTGCTGACGACACAGAACTGCGAGGAGTGCCTGATACACTAGAGGGTTGTGCTGCCATCCAGAGGACCTCGACAGACTGGAGAAATGGGCTGACTGGAACCTCATGAAGTTCAAGAAGGGATGGTGCAGTGTCCTGCACCTGGGGAGTAACAACCCCAGGCACCAGTACATGCTGGGGGCCACCCACCTGGGAAGCAGCTTTGCAGAAAAGGACCTAAAGGTCCTGGTGGACACCAAGGTGATCGTGAGCCAGCAATGTGCCCTTGCAGCAAAGAAAGAATATGGTACCTTGGACTGGCTTAGACAAAGTATGCCAGCAAGTCAAGGGAGGTGATACTTCCTCTCTACTCAGCACCGGTGAGGAGAGTATTGTGTCTGACTCTGTGCTCCTTTTCCTATACTTTTTCAGTATAGTCAATTATTTGTTCTCTTCTTTATGCTCCTTCTGTTATTGTAGTAGCAGCAGATGATGCTAAACACTCCTGTAGTTGTCATCATGGGTAAAAATGAATGTGCAGAACAGTATCTGCAAAGGCACATCAAGGGTGAGCCAAGAGCCACAGCAAGGCTGTCATGGTCCGTGACCTCATGGGCCAGGGAACAGTCCCCACAGGCCCTCACCAAAAAGAACTGAACAGCTCTGGCCACAGTAAGCGGGGTCAGCCAAGAGCACACATCACCAGGCCAGTCCATAGGGACGGGCAGGTCTGCAGTCCAACCAGGACATCGTGTCCATGGGTGAGGGTCAGGGCTGAGAGCAGCTTGAGGCCATGGCAGCATCTTCTAGGTCTGACGCCTTAATTCCTTCTCTGGAAGAGAGGGAAGTAACACCACCATAACTCGGAACAACTGTACGAAGTTGGCTTTCCCCAAGATCACTGCTTGAGCCCTGTCTTAGGCACGAGTTGAGCAAGAGGCAGTTTAGGTCTCGCTTTTCTAAATGGTGTCTAAATTGCTTCCCAGGGCACAATGCAGTGAGGTGAAGCAGAAAAAATTCTGTAACATTGCTCACTAGTAGCTGTCTAGCCCACCTTTCACTTGTCACGGGGAGCCAGAAGTAGAATTCCTGGAAGCGCTTTTAAGGTTCTCTGTCTGTTCAGTAGCATTTTGTGTTTTCATTCACGAGCATTCTGTCTACTTCTCCACTCACTGCTCAGAGTCTTTACTACAGCAGACATGTTTCAGAGGTACGATTAATTTTAGAAGGTAGTATTGTAAAATGAGTCAACTGCATTTCCCTGTTTTCACAGCTGAAGAGACAATGTCATTACCAATCAGAAGATGCTGTAGCAGAGAATTTCCAATTCCAGAAAACAATGAGTGGTTATACTGAGATAAAATATTTGCCTTCCATCTACTAATGTGGGGACTGGAGTTGCCAGGCAGTGAGTAAGAGCACACATGATGACCACATTGGCAGAAAGACTAGTTTTGTGCTGCTGTCACAGTTTAACCCCAGCTGGGAGCAAGAACCACACAATCATTCGCTCACTCCCCCAGGCTGGGATGGGTGAGAGAATCAAACAGTAGAAGTGATGAAAAAAGCCTCATGGGTTGAGATAAAGATAGTTTAATAGGTAAAGCAAAAGCCACTCACACAAGCAAAGCAAAACAAGGAATTCGTTCACATCGGCAGGCAGGCGTTCAGCCATCTCCAGGAAAGCAGGGCTCCATCATGTGTAACGATTACTTGGGAAGACAAAATGCCATAACTCCAAACATCTCCCACTTCCTTCTTCCTCCAGCTTCATATACTGAGTGTGATGCCATATGGCATGGAATATCCCTTTGGACAGTTGGGGTCAGCTGTCCCAGCTGTGTCTCCTCCCAGCTTTTTCTGCGCTCCCAGTCTACTTACTGTCAGAGCAGTATAGGGAGCAGAAAAGCCCTTGACTGGTTTGCCACAAGCAAAACCACCAGTGCGCTATCACACCATTCTCATCCCAAATCCAAAACATAGCACTATACCAGCTGCTAGTAAGAAAGTCAACTCTATCCCAGCTGACACTTCTCCTTCTCTAAATGGTTCCATTGACAACACTTATGCACCAACGATGTCTCCACTTAAAAAACCCTCTGCTGCAGAACAGAAGTGTTACTGAGCTAATGGCATAATGAGCTGATGGGTCTGTGTCCGGGTCTGGGTCTGTGTGGGGAAGGGACACCACAGACAATGCTTTCTCGCAGTCCTTGGTGCGGAAAGTATGAGAGCAGTTGAGGTATGAGACCAGCCAAGTGCAGACCTGCTTTTACCCGTCACATGGGGAACTCCTGTGTGACTTCTTTTTATAGCTCATTCCCATGCTTCTCATCAATCACACTTGCAGATGATTACAGAGACCTATGTGCCTTTTTGACAAACCCCTCACCTTCACACACTGATCTTGAGCATGCCTGTCAGCATCCTAGTGTTACCAGTTTTTTTGCTCTTACAGACAAAATAAAACAAGGAAGATGTCTCCAGTGATACTAAACCTCCAAGTTGTAGGCCTGATTTTACTCAGGTAGACGTCTTGCCCAGTGTAATGAACCTTTTGGCTGAGTCTGGCCTAATCTTAGCTTTAATTCTAGTCCTCATTTGTCTATGTACAACAAACAAAAGAACTGCAGAATGTATTTAACATCTGCAAGAACAAAGGCACAAAGATCAGAACAACCTTCTTAGACAAAGTCCTGTGGCCTCTCACCACAAAAAAGTGCTGGAGAAGGGCAACAAAGCTGGTGAGGGGTCTGGAGCACAAGTCTTATGTGAGGAACAGCCGAGAGACATGGGATTGTTTAGCCTGAAGAAAAGGAGGCTGGGGGAGACCTTACCACTCTGCAGTTACCTGAAAGGAGGTTGTACCGAGGTGGGGGTCAGTCTCTTCTCCCAAGTAGCAGGTGATAGGACAAGAGGAAATGGCCTCAAGTTGCACCAGGGCAGGTTTAGACTGGATATTTGGAAAAATTCTTTCACTGAAAAGGCTGTGAAGCATCGGAACAGGCTGCCCAGGGAAGTGGTTGAGGCACCAACCCTGGGAGTATTTAAAAGATGGGTAGACATAGTGCTCAGAGATATGGTTTAGTGATTTTTTGTCAGAGTTAGGTTGATGGTTGGACTAGATGATCTGAAAGGTCCCTTCCAACTAGGCAATTCTGATTCTGTGTTGTGAGGTATGATGCCACCACTGAAGAATGGCCATAGATTTAGCCAAGGAAATCTTGATTTCTATCTCCAGGTCATGCGAAAAAAGCCTTTTGGCATGTCTCACCTACCCCAACCTTTTCTTCTTTGTCTCATCTCTGCACCTTCTGAGATGCTGAGATAACACCCTAGAAGCACTGGTCAATAAGTAATCTCTGGGTGGCAGTCCCAAAGTACCTGTCCTCATGCTAATACCCTTGCCACCCTCAGTTTATGGCTGTGCTCCAGCAAAAGTGAATTAGTACTTCTCAGCCAAATCAGTTTTCCATCATGCTTTTGTCAGGCAGAATGCAGCACGAGGGAAGCAATAAGCAGCTAGGAGTGGCAGTTTCTCAGACTGCTGGCAAAAATCATGCCACAGCCTCAGACAGAATGAGTGGACACCAATGAACACTGGTTGCTCACTAAGCAACACCAGCTTAGTTATAACCCCTGAGTGTCAATTAGGTGGAGTTATTCTATTGTGTCACAGTGTTTTTTGTTAACAGCTACAATGATCTGCTTTCAAATAGATTAATTCAACTTGCCACAATCTGACATGCAGTCACATTTTCATAATTTTTGACTGCTGTTTCCTATAGCACTGTTCAAGACCTGGAAGTAGAGAAGAACCACCACATTCCAGGTCTGGCTGGGAAGCAGCAGCTATGGAAGTCTACCTAACCAGTCCTCATCTCCTCAAATGCATGAAGATAGGCATTACAACTTTGAGAAATCACTCTTCACACATGTACACCAAAGCACACTTGACATAAGCCACATCGAAATAGTGTTATACCTCCTCTCCAGGTGATCACCCTTCCCAGTTATGAATATTAGTGAATGAATGGGCTGTAGAACCAAAAATAGCTTTCTGAAGAAAGCAGCAAATTTACGCAAACAATAAACTGCACCTATTCTTCACATAATTGAGAATGAGAGAGCTCTGCTAAGGAGCAACAATACTGTAAGCTCCCAATAAAGGCAAATGACATAAGAAGCAGCAGTAATATCAGTGATGACATGTATGCCAATGAAATCTGGCTGCTTAGCAGTCTGATCAAAGACTATGCAATACCTGAGCAAATCACTTGCATTTGTATTTTGATTCGGCATTGGTTTCTTTTTGTCTGATGCTGGTTTGATTTTAAACATCAAATGTGCAAAATTATTTTAGAAAGTCTTAGCCTTTCAAGAAATTTAAGCTACCTTGAACTTTAAAAAGAAAGCTAGTGATCAATATTTGAGGCTCACAGAGAAACCATTTACCAACTGAAGCTTTCAGGGCACTTCACTGAGCATAATCATGGTTCTCTTCCCTCGATACTAATTGAAAATTATGTCTAAGCCTGTTCCAATAGCAAGTTTACCAACATCTGAAATACAGCTGGCACAAACCCTAAGCACAAATGCTATGCATTTCAGCAGCAAACAAAGTGAATCATAGAATCATAGAATCATAGGGTCATAGAATCATAGAATCATAGAATCATAG
>VXBO01011973.1:259198-276456 GCA_013400135.1 Rhinoptilus africanus
GTGTTTTTCTTCCCCAAATGCAAAACTCTACACTTGCCCTTGTTGAACCTCATCAGGTTTCGCCCCGCCCAACTCTCCAGCCTGTCCAGGTCCCTCTGAATGGCAGCACAGTCTTCTGGGGTGTCGGCCACTCCTCCCAGCTTGGTGTCATCAGCAAACTTGCTGAGGGTACACTCTGCACCCTCATCCAGGTTGTTGATGAAGATGTTGAACAACACCGGTCCCAGTACCGACCCCTGAGGGACTCCACTAGTCACAGGCCTCCAACTAGATTCTGCCCCATTGACTACGACTCTCTGACTTCTTCCTTTCAACCAGTTCTTGATCCACCTCACTGCTTGATCACCAAACCCATACTTGATCAGCTTAGCTACAAGGATGCTGTGGGAGACGGTGTCAAATGCTTTACTGAAATCAAGATAAACCACATCTACCGCTCTACCATCATCTATCCACCTAGTAATATCCTCATAGAAGGCTATAAGGTTAGTCAAACATGACTTACCCTTGGTAAAACCATGTTGACTACTCTTGATGACCCCCATGTCCTTGACATCCAATTATTCTATCACCCCATGACCCCTCCCCACCTGGGAAGGGGAATTGGGGAAAAAAACAAGGAAACCTGAGGGTTGAAATATAAATAGATTTAATAGAATAAGACTAAATAATTAACATTAATAAGACTAAAGAAACATTATTTATACAAATACAAAATACACAAGGATTATACTTAGCCCATTCTATCAGGAGGAAGCTGTGCACTCCTAGCAGCGGACAGCAAATGTCGGACACTGCAAGTGCTAAGGCTTTGGGAGGGAGGCAAGGGCTCAGGGTTCCAGCACCAGGGCAAGAAGTTCTCCTGATCACAGCCACCAAGGAAGAGAGAGATTACACAGCAAACTTTCTAATTGATATTGAATGTGATGTTCATGGTATGAAATAATTCTGTTGGCCAGCCTGGGTCAAGTGCCCAGACCTCACTCCTCATCCCTGTACCTGGCAAGGCTCAGAAACACCGACACTTTGAATCCCACATAGCCTAGCTGACTATAAAGTAAATATTTTCACAAATTCAGACACTAAAGTCTTCTAAAAGTGCAGTTTTCACAAGCATTAGAAGAGAACTTACTAAAAAGTAAAATTACTGAAAGAGAAATTAATCCTGTGTTCCTCAAACCAGGACAGCTAGTTAGTCTCATCTGTTACACAGTAACTCTTTTACTGTATTGAAAAGAAAATAACATTTCTTGTTCATGCTTAAAGGAAGCCAAAAGAAATCCGTTCCACATTCTCAATAGAAAGCTAGCTGTTAATCCTACTGTGGGCACACGCATGCATGGATATGGTGTGAGTGTCAGACTGGACTGGGGACAAGTAAAATTGCCACCGCGAGACTCAGCATGCCCACTGACTGTGCAGGGCTCCAGAGGTAATGCACCAGAAGCAGCGCCACAGCTCAAGCTCTCCATCTAGACATAGCAAAAGCTGTTACAGTCAGTGCCTGCATGATGCCTGTACCTACACAGTTCTCTTGAAAGCCTCAAAGGAAGCAGTGCCAAGAAATGCAATCTTCCTAGAGAGCTTTTCTTAGTTGTACCACTCCTCCTATAAATACAGCAGTTGCAAAGCAGGTGTACTAAACCAGATGATTAGCAGCATAGGGTTATCAGCCCAACAAGTATTTACTGATTTGTTTTTTTTCTTCTTGGTAAACAAAATACACAGAGTGATTTAACAGGGGGAAATATAGAGATTGGAAAAAGGAATTTTTAGTCTGACACTTTGTACTTCAGAGGTACAAAGACTGTAAGCTAAATAATCCAGCTACAGTGAATCACATCGAAGGTGAACCTTTAGCAGACAAACTCAAATACCAAGGCTTATGAAACACTTAAGCTACACTTAAGCCCTACTTGGAAATCTTCCTGTGGTAGCTGGGTCTTGTGCAGGGTATCAGAACAGTGATGAAATGTTTCATGCAGACAGGAATAGAAGCAACACTTACTAGATGGTACTAAGAAAGCTACAGATAAGCTGCATAGAACACATTGAAAGGAAAAGCAACACAATAGGAAATACCAAAATCTTAAAAAAAACCCCAACCAACTGGCAAAAAAAAAAGGAACTATTAAAAAGAAATTAAAAATAGGAAGATACCTTGGGTATCTTCAACATCACCCATGAGCCAAAGAGATTAAAGAAATGGTACAAAGAAAGATCAAAAAGCTGGCAAAAAATAATACAAACAGCTGATAATTGGTTTAGTGATAGACTCTAGCTACTCATTTTGCATCTTTTTTAGCATTCCTTTGTCTTCAAAGCATGAAACTGAATTTCAGCCCAGTCACCAAAGGCCCTACCAACTAAAGCTGACTCTGTAATCACAGGGGATTTTATTGATACCATTCTGAAGCGTTCGACATTTGACTGTAGGGTCTCCTGGGTCTTGGTTGGCAAATGACCTGTAAAAGAAGTCTGGGGCTAAGCATGTGTCCACTTGAAAAAAGACTTGAGAAGAAATACTTCCTCCTGGAAAGAACACAGAGATGGACTGTGTTTACTCTATATTGCCATCTTGTAAAAAAAATCATGCCTTCCTTCTAAGGTACTTGGAAAACATCTTAGTGGGTTCGAAGGGACCTTAAAGATGATCCAGATGCAACCCTCCTGCCATGGGCAGGGACACCTCCCACTAGACCAGGTTTCTCAGAGCCCCGTCCAGCCTGGCCTTGAACACTTCCAGGGATGGGGCATTGACAACTTCCCTGGGCAACCTGTTCCAGTGCCTCACCACCCTCATGGTAAAGCCTTTCTTCTTAATATCTGATCTAAATCTACCCTCTTACAGTTTAAAACCATTATCCTTTGTCCTATCGCTATGCTCCCTGATAAAGAGTCCCTCCCCATCTCTCCTGTAGCCCCCTTTAGGTACTGGAAGGCCGCTATAAGGTCTCCCCGGAGCCTTCTCTTCTCCAGGCTGAACAACCCCAGTTCTCTCAGTGTCCTCACAGGAGAGGTGCTCCAGCTCTCTGAACATCTTCGTGTCCTCCTCTGGACCCGCTCCAGCAGGTCCATGTCCTTCTCGACCGAGGCGACAGAGCACTGGAACAGGCTGCCCAGGGAGGGTATGGAGTCCCCTTCTCTGGAGACTTTCAAGACCCACCTGGATGCAGCCCTGAGTAATGTGCTCTGGGCAATCCTGCTTTAGCAGGGGAGTTGGACTAGAGGATCTCTAGAGGTCCCTTCCAACTCTGAAATTCTGTGATTCTTGGGCTGAGAACTCCAGCACTGGGCACAGTACTCCAGGTGGGGTCTCAGCAGAGCAGAGTAGAGGGGCAGAATGACCTTCCCCAACCTGTTCTTCTCTCTCACACACACACACACACACTCTCACTCTCACTCTCACTCACACTCTCACTCACACTCTCACTCACACNTTGCCGTTGCCGTTGCCGTGGCCGTTGCCGTTGCCGTTGCCGTTGCCGTTGCCGTTGCCGTTGCCGGGGGCTCCGCTCCCCTGCACGAGGCTCGACACAGCCCGCCGGTTGCCTCCCACCGGCGCTCCCCTGAGGCGGGACCGTGTCCGCGTCCCCGCAGCGAGATGAAGAGGATCTTCGGGTTCGGGAGGAAGAGGAAGGGGCAGCCGCCGCCCGGCAGCGCCTCGGTGCCCAGTCCCGCCGGTGCCTACGAGCTCCGGCAGAAGGACCTGGGCAAGCTGCACCGCGCGGCCGCCAGCGGCGACCTGGCCCAGGTGCGGCAGGGCGTGAAGAAGTCCGGCATCGACGGGCGGGACAAGGCGGAGCGGTAAGCGGGGTCAGCGGCGCTGGGGCGGGGCGGGGGGTGCCGGTACAGCCAGGGGCTCGGCGGGGCGCTGGCTCCGTAGCTGAGCTCGGCCCTCGGCTGGGTGGGGGAATCGGGCTTGTGCTGCCCGAGACCCTCGAGTTCGGCCTAACGTGCAACTGTCGCCTGACCCTTTTTTGTCCCGGCCTCATTCCCGGAGCCGTGTTTGCCTGCCTGGGGCTGCAGGAGTGGAGGGGAGCTGGCGGCAGCCTGACAGAGGTCCCCCCAGCCACGCTTTGAACTCAAAGTGTGATGCCATCCATAGCTGTGCATCTTTGGGGGCTCAGCATGTGGGTTTAGCAGTTGAGCCGAGAAAGCTGTAGTGCCTCAGCCGGGAGTAAGTTAAGGAGAGGTGCTCTGCAGTTAGGAAAGAGTTACAGCACAGAATCACAGCATCACAGAATGGTAGTGGTTGGAAGGGACCTTTGGAGATCATCTAGTCCAACCCCCCTGCTAGACCGGGGTCACCTAGAGCATGTTGCACAGGAACGTGTCCAGGTGGGCTCTGAATATCTCCAGAGACTGAGACTCCACCACCTCCCTGGGCAGCCTGTTCCAGTGCTCTGCCACCCTCAAAGTAAAGTAGCTTTTCCTCATGTTGAGATAGAAGTTCCTGTGTTCCAACTTGTGCCCATTGCCCCTTGTCCTGTCACCGGGCACCACTGAAAAGAGCCTCCCTCTCCTTCTGACACCCACCCTTTAGATACTTACAAGCATTGATAAGATCCTCTCTCAGGTCTTCTCTTTTACAGGCTAATCAAACCCAGGTCTCTCAGCCTTTCCTCATAAGAGAGGTGCTCCAGTCCCTTGATCATCTTTGTAGCCCTCCGCTGGTCCTTCTCTCCAGGAGTTCCCTGTCCTTGAACTGTTGTTTCTTCACGCTGCATGCACAGTTGCCTGATGTGCCTTTTGTGACTGTGATGTGGCAGCCAAAGCAACAGTCTGATTTTAGGTAGCAGTTACTTAGTTGTTTGCTCTGAGGCTTTGGTACAGCTGATTGGTGCCTTGGATTGGAAGCTCTGGGCAGCAACTTGCAGGAGAAGCTGCTTCTTCTGGCAGGTGTTGTGTGGGTTTTTGAGTCAAGCACAGCAAATACTTGTCAATTATATCTCAAGAAGAAGCCCTGGGCTGCAGCATAGATCCTAGTGATCTGTCGTAAACACAAGGGAGTCTGATGAAGTTTTCAGGTCTTATATGTGTCAACCCTTTAATGCCTTTTCTGGAAAGACTCAGAGTCAAAACTTTCATGGTGTTCTAAAAAGATGCTGGCTTTATCAGAGTAGCTCAGCTTCTTAGGCTGTCTGTCCTGAAGACCGGACTTTTGCCAGCCAGCTAGCTTATTGCCCTGAAAACAACTAAAACCACGTAGTTTTGTAGGAGAAGCAAGGAAAAGCACAGTAAGCATGCACTTTAGTAATGTGAGTTGTGTGCCTGAGTGTTGCCAGTCAGTATTTGCTTATGCAGCTGGAGATGGGGGATGCAGTTTAAGGTGGATTGAGTGTGTTTTGTGCATACTCCAGCTGCCTGAGTCAAGATGCCCAATGACATTTATAGAAATAGCTGCTGATTGTTTTTCTGTTTTTCTTTTTTTCTTCTTACTACCTTCTATTTCACTGTGGCTGATTCAGTCAGTCATCAGGTCTTAGCAGACCCTGCAATAAAATTTAGTTAGTTTTTGCACTTTAAGTTCATCTTGTCTAGAAAGCTTTGTTTTCCCTGGAAAGATTTCCTTCTGTGTGTCGTGCTATTATGAGTGTTATATCTGGGCAAATAAAGTAACACACTGTAAAAAAACCAAGAGAGGAGGCAGTTTACATATGATAGAGCACTGCGATGGTTTTGGCATGACAATGCCCAGTGCTGAAGAGCTGCTGAGAAGCTGACCTGGGAGTGATGCCGTGGACAGAGTCTGCCAGCTTGCTGCAGCCCTGTACGCTATAGCAGCTGTGAGGGTTGCAGGCCCACGTATGCTTCTTTGTGCTTGTAGGATAGTGTTGTGAGTGACCACCAGATGCAATTGTGTTTCAGAGCTTCATTGTGTCGTCCAGGGACTAGTAAGAGTTGTCATTACTGGAAACAGATGTAAAGAATAGGAAATGTGGGTAGTAATGGCTAAAATGTGTGCATTGCTCATATGAATATTTCAGTTCTGCTCCTCAGGATTTCCCAAAGCAAAATCCTGCAAGTGGCAAGTGTCACACCTACAGGCTTCTTCCATAAAGTGGGTCCTGTAGCTCACCGGACCTCTAAAAAATGCATTTGGAACAGCACCAGTTAGGAGCAGGCAGCTTTTCAGAGGTGGTTGAGCAAAGCTTTCAGCCTTACAGAAGGAGATGGGCAAAACTCAGCACAGAGTTGGAAGCACTGTAGGCACAATGCCAGCTAGGCATGAATCCTGGGTCAAAGCTAATCGCTAAGAGAGATTTACCCTGTCAGCTCGCTGTCAAAGTGAACTCTAGAGCTTTTCATTGCTTAACTTGTAGCTGCTGGGTCGTCGGCTCAAGTGCTGTTGGAAGTGCATGCCGCCAACCTGCTCTTTCCCTGTGGTATCCAGTGGGGTTGTTTTGCAGCTGCTCAGATGTCAGCAATTCTCTTCTACCCCATGGGTGATCAGCATAGGATTGCAGCAGCAGGAGAAGCAGAATCTGGGCTGGGTCCATAGGCCTGGGTGTTAGAACAGCTTTGGTGTTGCTGGAGGCCTCTTGTGCGTACAGGCAACTGTGAACACTCTGGTGTTCTCTGCGATCTTGTTCCCTCAGCGGGCCTTGCTCCAAGCAGAACCATCTCTTTTCCTGTTGGCAAATGGAGGGCAGCAATGAGTCCATGGGTCTTGTGAAGGCTTTTCCATTTGCAAAGCTGATAGTAATTTCTTCAGGTTTGTCAAGTTTCCTAGTGCTTGGTAGTAGCGGGTTTTAGATGATAGTGGACTCTGTCATAACCACTTCTGGTTAGCTTTCAGATAATCTGTCAGTCATTTCTTTAGAGATGAAGGATCCTGCATACTTACATGGGAATGTCTCAAAAAGTAACCATAGTTGCCTTTGAGGTACTCTTCTGTTGATGCTTCAGTCTGTTCTGCAAGACATTGCTAGTTCTTTGAAGTTTTGAGTGTTTTTGTTGTCCTTGTCCTTGTTGCCATGGAGGAGGCTTATCAACTGCCCTGTAACAAGAAGTACCTGCATTACGAATGGCTGTTTCTGCATCACATTTGTGTACTTCTCCTTTTCTGTTCCTGCCTAGCCAGTGAGCCGCTGTCTCTCAGCAAGGTACCAAAATAATTGCAAGTTTAGTTGAGCTTTCCTAAATACAGAGAAGGACCTACCCACAGTGATGTGGTTCAAAACTAGTGCTGGCATCCCCCTCAGTTCCTGAGGAACTGCAGGATTTTTATTGCATCACCTTCAAGGGAGGAAGATCCCAGCTGTTTTCTAGCTTGTTTCCTGCTCTGTTGGGGACAAGTGTCCTGCAGGCACTTTGCCTTCTGCACAGAGCAAGTCTTGTGCTGCTTTTTGCCTGTGATTTAGGGGGAAACACATGCAAGGACTTTCTGGGTGATTGTGTCTTTGGGTACAAGTAGGCTGGTTAAATTAATATCAGACCTAATATGTTCTGTGATTTGAAGGAGACCTTTTCTTTCTGGCAAGGCTTTAACTTGAAGAAAAAAGTTTCATTTTCTTACACTGGTCATGTGTTGGGGAAATACAGTATTCCTTCCTTGAAGAGGACTTCCTCTGTAGTAAGCTTTTTATGACTATGATAGTTCTATGTGTCAGGAAGGTCAAATATTGCTTTCCTGTAGTGAGGATTACAGTGTGCTGTCCAGTTTGCCACATGTTAACAGTGACACTTTGGTGCAAATGTGTTCTTGTGTTTGCTGTTGTAGTAGACAGGCAGTTCTCAAAGTGCAGGAAAACACTAATAATCTTGATATAAAACCCATCTCCTACATCTCTGATACACTCCTGGCACATGAATGATCATAAAAAAACTTAGAGGTTTACTTGCCACAGTCCTCAGATTCCCAGGCTTTGGTCTGTGTTGCTGTGGCGTGTGTGTAGTCCTGCTGGAGGCAGTGACCGGTGTCTGGCACAGGAGCCTGCTTGTGCAAATTCAGTTCTACAGTGAAGGAAATGTCACCTAACTAAGCAGATGCTGTGGAAAGTTTTTGCTAGCCAGCCTCGGACATTTGGTGTGCAACTGCTGTTACTGGTGATGGAATGAGAAATCTTTCCTTAAGCTTGCTTTTTGCAAAATGAAACTTGTGGCCATATCCATTTATCTCAGTCTGAAACGATTTCTTTAGTTGTCTGTCTGTCCTAATTTAATGTATTTCATTTTTAGGACACCTTTGCATCTCGCTTGTGCAAATGGCCATGTGGACGTCGTTACATATCTAGTAGAAAACAAGTGTAAGCTAAATCTGTTGGACAATGATAACAGATCACCACTGATGAAGGTATGTGGAAAATGTTATGTTCTGTTCTTGCAAGTGGATCTTATTGATTATGCATGAAATAATCTGTATCTTGCAGGATTCCTTACTTAGACCTGTGTAGTTAGGGTGGAATAGGAATATGTTACCTAATATTTGAAGGTGCTCTTTTATTTTAGCATTATGAGGCTGGGGGAATTATAACAGAGTGAAATATAAGTGCTGGAAGTTTTTCCTTTTTTTTTTTTTATATCTTTCCCAGGCAGTACAGTGCCAGCAGGAAAAATGTGTGGCTATTCTGCTAGAGCATGGTGCTGACCCAAATCTGGCAGATGCTGATGGCAACACTGCCCTTCACCTGGCTGTCATATCTCCTAATATATCTGTAGCAGGCCTGTTACTTGAGCATAATGCCAATATTGATGCCCAGAATAAGGTAATTTTTAATATTTGTTAAGGAAGTTCTTTCAAAAAGTTGCATGAATGTTTCTCTTGAAGGGTTTTTTGACTTTGATTTTTAACTTGATTTATTTATGTATCCTTTCAGGAGGGATATACCCCGCTTACTCTTGCTGTCTCTGAACATCACGAAGAGATGGTAGACTTTCTCCTTAAAAAAGGAGCTGATGTGCATGCTCGAGATCAGTGTGAAAGGTGAGGGGTTTGTCAAAACTCTGCATGGGTGTTTCCAGTATTCTTTCGGTTGGGTTGATGAGAGGTATGGGAATGAACTTTGAAAAAAAAACCCAACAGGGAGCCACACAGAAGGAGCTATTTCTGTGTGTCTTGCGAAAGCAGGCCTGCATTTGACTGCTGTCATGCCTCAGTGGATGCTTTTCACATTAAGGATTGCAGAAAGGCATTGCCTGTGGTGGCCCTTCTGGCAGGAAGCGTGCCATTAGCTCAGCAGCGTTGCCTCAATTCGAAAAATCCTCTCCTGCATAGCAGCATAGTTTGTATGTAAGTGTTGTCCATGTGGAAGCTTTGTCTGAAGATTAAGCGTTTAGTTGTTTTGACTCCTATCCTGTTTTACTGTTGCTCTTAATACTTAATGTGAACTGCTTTGTCTTTCATTTATTTTAAAGTAATGGAGGAAAATACTTTTTTTGAGAGCGAGTATGAATAAAAATAATTACAGTGTCTGTGTAAAATAATCTATTTCATATCATGTTTTGGATGTTTCAGAACCCCACTTATGACTGCTGCCTCTGGTGGGGAACTTAATTTGATAAAAGTTCTTCTTCGGTATGGTGCAGATGTTTCCCATAAAGACACTAATGGATGGACAGCTGAGGATTATGCTGTTATTCATGGATATTCTAGGTGAATTTTTTACTTTATCGTTAGAGTAAGTTGTTAGTCATCAGTGTCGCTTTTGAACCTTGTTGGTAACAGCACCAAGGTTTAACGGTGTGTTGAGACCTGTCTTGAAGCTGTGCTCAGTGATGTCTTCTGATATGTGTCGTTCCTGTGTCCAGTGCTAATTTGGAAGTTGAGGAAAATTTACACCCAGAATTCTCAGTGAGATTTCAAGTTTTGTTGCTAAGCTCACATCTGCCCAATATAATCTCTAAAAAGTGCCTGCATGCTATAGTTATCCAGTGGTGGAACTTGGCAAACTGAAATTCACGTAAACCCTCTCCCCAGACTAGCATCGTTGTCCTTATTGACTTCCACTGCAATGACCAGCAACTACTAACTGATACCACTTTTGTTAAATTCTTGTGCAGTTTTACTCTTCTTATGCATATGGCTTTTCCTTCTTTAATGTGTGCTTAAAAGCTAGGCTAAAAAAGGCGTACCACACAGGAGTTAATAACTGTGTAGGTATAAATATGCATCTGTAGTATGAACATCACTGTAGGGACTGTTGAAGTATGTAACAGTCATGCAGTAAGTTCTGTGTGTATTACCTTAGCAAATACATATGAGTATATGAATTCATATGGCTATGAATATGTATAGGATGGATAAGAAGTGGCTGTTAACTATTCTTTTAAATGGTATATGCAAGTATGTGGTTATTTTTACCAAATATATTTTGTTTCTTTCTCTATATAGTCTTAGTAAACAACTGGCAGACTGGGAAAACACAGGAGAAGCTTCTGCAGGTGGTGCACAAGGCATCACGGTAGCAAGCACTCCTCGCCGGGTGGGAGCTGCTGGCTTTACGTTGGGTGCACCTGCTATGGACAGAGGAGGTAGGATCCTTAACCTTGGAGGAGCTCACGAGGAAAATCATTATGGCCTTTTCTTTAGGTGGTTTGTATTGTTAAACTTATTGTGTTCTGTTGACTTTAGCAGAGGCATCAGATGTTCTTGCACAAGAAGTTCTGTGAATGTGCTTATTTGTTGCTAGGTGGAGGTGCTTCTTGTCAGGCTGTGAAAGCAGTTGTGATTTGTGTGCTACGTGTCCACTTATAGGGTTGTTGCCTTCTGCCTATCAGATTGTCCATCTATATAGGTGTTCCTATAGAGACAGAGAAGGGGCACAGTGAAGGAACCAGATGATAGTGGTTTGGGTTTTCAGGTGTGTACTTTTTACCTATAGATGGCTATTCAGATTGTGAAAATCCAATTGCAAAAGCAGTAGGTTTGTTCTGAGTAGTTCAGCTTTCTGTAGTTGGGAAGCAACAGATAAGTTAGCAGGTAGATACATGTCTGGTTGATTTCCACTGAGTTTGTGTGTCTGTTTTAAGATTAATAGTTTCACCTGCACTAAAGCTCCTTCTAGTGAGTCATTTTGTTTCTTGGCATCACTTACAGTTATTTCTGTGTAGGTGCTGTGGAGACATATTCAGGCAAAACGGTCTTGGAAAATTAACTGTGTTAGCAACAGCAGCATAGCGTCTGTGTATACTGTATCTTCTTGGACATACTTTAATTTACAACAAAAATAATGCTTATCTTCCACTTCTAGAAATTTTATGAAATAAATTATTAAAAAATCCATACTACCTTGTGGTCCAGAAAAACAATAAATTGCCTTTTGATCAAAAAATTAACTCCTTCAGTGAGTTTTTAAAATCCAGGCTATGCTTATGAGCTCACATAGCCCTAGAGGAATCTTGGAAAATCAATATTTTAATATAAATGAAATTGTTTGTCTTGTACTTTGCATCTCAGGCCCTACAGTAGGACGTTTTATTCTTTCTGGTTTTTTAAGGGTGTTATATCAGAACTGTGTGGCAAATGGGCAGCAGATAGTGTTCAAACACAGTTCATTATTCCTTTTTTAAACATGTTAAGAAATAGGAGCAAAACACGGGATATTTTTACTCACTGACTTTTCCCAGATGTGGGAATTTAATTTAGAGCTAAACTTTGTTCCTTTGCCTTTGCAACAGTTGTTTTGATCTAACTGGAGATTTGTAAAGTTTCTTGATAGATTGAAGGAGGATTTTTTGATTGGTTTGTTTTGGTGGGTTTGGTTGTTATTGGTGGTGGGTTTATTTTGGAAAGGGCTTGGTATAGGTAGCAAAATGTCGCTTTCACCCGAACAGCACTCTCTGTCACTGCCTCCCATGCATGGAGATGATTGCTGTGGTACCACATTGTAATGGCTGACAGACCTGGGTTACACTATGTGGCTTGAAGAACAATACTGTTGCATGATTCCAAAACTGACATCCTCTCAGGCAAATGTGGGTTCTTGAACCAAGTGATTTGCCCCATTCCTTGAAAATTATAATACCACTAGTGTAAGTCCCCAGTATGATGGGAAATCTTCTTATCTTCCTTTGAAGAGGCATAGTAAGTATGAAGAGAGTGTTATGTGGGTTGAGGACCTGGGAGAAGAGTACGGTCCGTTCTCAGTCTGTTTCTAGTAGGGCTTGATTGAATCCTTTTCTCTTTGTGCTCATTCTCTTAAAAGATGACCCCAGCATGTTGAGTGAGGGAGATTAGAGCATATAGAGAACATTTATTGGCATTAATTCTGCATTCTCTGGCTTGCACCCACAAAGCACAGGTGCATCATGACAGTCCCTTTGATATGCTGCCGTAACAGGCTTTGAAGCCTCTGTTGGAGGAGAAGCTGGGGTGATTGTGAGAGACCAGAGAAGCACCCGCTTTGGAATTCTTTTCTTTTGCTCTTCTGTACTATTTTTCTGGGATCTGCAATGTTATTCTTATTCCTTTTGCTGCTTTTGCACTTGTTGAACAGTTTCCAAAATATTCTTCTCTAATGAGCAAGTCAGCATATTTAAGAAGTTGGCTCATGCTTATTTAAATGTTTACTTTTTGTCAGAACACGAACCTTTTTAATAATCACAGACAGGTTTGCAAAAACCTCCAAAAGAATGGCTTCCAGTCATAACATATTGAACGACAGACTTTTTAGATTTTAAGTTGGAATTTCTTGGCAAAACATAATAATAGTGCAGTTTTTCTAAAGGCAAAGATTCAGATTTCTAGTATGTCTGCAGTAGCAGCTTTTTTTTTAGCTACTCCACTGCATATTACTGTATTGCTCCTTCAGTGTTTCCCTGAGTTCCTACAGAAACTGTTAGGTTTTTATCGTAAAAAACGATAAAAAGAAGTGAGAGCATTGGTGCGAGTTACATCTCCTGAGGTCAGGAAAAGTTGTCCTTTAACACCGTTTAAGAAAACTGAGAAATGGAGAAAGAATGATAAACCATCTTGAGGTCCTTTCTTAAATCTTTATGTGTATATTTTTTGATAGAAGTCCTTTTGTCACATCCATTCCTTGTAATTGTAGTAAAATCAATGTAAGCAGGACTCCCTTATGCTCTTAGACAAATATTATGGCCTTGGCAAGAAGAAATTTGGTGTAGGGTAGTGGCAATAACAGAACTACACCATTTGTTGACTTTAAATATACAATTTTACTAAGTAGAATGGGTAGAGCAGGTAGATAGTGATTTATACTCTAAAACTTGTGTTCCACAGCACGTAGGCGTGCATACGCACACAGGCACTCATGCATGACACTCACACCCGCCAATGCACCCGTTTTGGTCCAGCTGTGGCCTGCCATATACTGCTGGAGGAACAGCATATTCATTCTGATGGCTTGTCATTTCTGTTTTGTGGCTGGTGGCATAGCTTCTGTATGTGAACAGTTCAGCATGGTCAAATCAATATAAGCGGGACTCTTACCTTGAAGCTGAGGTAGAAGGGTCCCATGTTTGCATCAGCACCAACTGACACAGCTTTTAAGGTGAGGTGGTTTAAGGCAACAGGGTTGCTTTTTTCGCGAAGGATAAAAAGCATGCTAAAGCTGTAACTTGAGAGAGTGTAAATAACATAATGTCTAGAAGTTGCATGGTGGTGTGAGTACTGAGAGCCAATATTTCCTTCAAAATTTCTGAATAGTATATCTCCAGAGTTCAGTTGTTGACACCTGAGGATTTTTGGGATGCCTAGGGCAGGGATTTTAAGTGTGCTGTACGTATAAAGCACTCTACAATTATGAAGGAATTGCATTTGCAGTCTGTGCAAGACAAGGATTAGTCAGGTTGGGGGAAATACGAAGTTGGCAGTAGAGTAAATTTCTGATGATCGGTTTCAGTATTTCAAAATATCGGAATGTGGATATTCTAGATGGAGCAAGTAAATTTAAGTTACACTGACACAGCCCCTTAGAAGTAGAGTTGTGTAGACTGATTGGGTTTGTTTCTAGCACATATAACTGTAGAGTAGGCTGATAGTCACAGTAGTTGACAGTCCTATAGCTATGGCTTTGTTATGTTTTCCAAATTTCTGGGAACTCACATTTATTCTGATGTCATTGTTTCATCTGTCCTTTCCATGCCTTTTCCTAAATGGATATAGGAATGCAACAATCTCCTAACCAGTCATCAAGAACAGGAAAATCAAGGAAAGGTATACTGTACAGTAGCATTTCAAATAAGAAAAGTGTTGTAAGATAAACAAATATTAACACATCTATGATGTTTATTATCCTGGATGTCCTTATTTTTGTAGTTTTGATTTTATAAATTAGATTTGAAAGCTGGCCATGAGCGCTTTTTATTTGTTTGCATGTTTTGCACGAGTCCTTTATTATAGAACTGTTTGCTTTGTGTCATTAGTGCTAGTAAATAATTTTTTTAAAATATGTTCTTCTGTTGCTCCAAAATTTAAATGGACTTCAGTTAAAGTGAAAACAAGCAATCCCCAGAGACTGCTTTTCTAGATCCCATTTTTATGGTAGGGCATCAGGGTCTGTCTGAAAGCTAGCTCATGAACTTCCTATCTTGCCTGCTAAAGGACAATGTGACCTGGTTTTAATAATTGCTTAAAGTTACTATACATTGAAAGCAAAAGTTTAGATAACTTACTCAACTGGTTTGATAAATTACAACTGTACTCATTGGAAAGATAACTGAGGACACCTGTCAAGAGTTAATAACCAACTGTTCCACACTATCAACCCAGATCTAAAAGACAGATTTTTATTCACGTTGGGAGGTTAGTAGGTAAATTAGGCTGCTCGTACTGAGTAAGTTAACAGAAAACTGCAGTATGTAAAGCTAATTAATATTTTAAAATTATGTGTTTGTAATAGGAAACGTTAAAAATCAGAGACTGTGTTGGTATTTTAACTGTTTTAGCTTGCCCTCACAAGTTTCAGCCTCTTTAAGTTTTGTCTACATGACATGTCTACACTGAACATGTACACTGTATTTGATTGTCTGAAAGCCCTGTTCATGCCAGGAGATGCAGTCATCAAAGTTCCCACATAAGCACTGTCTTTAGGACAGACAAAATTTCCATGCTTGTTTGTGGTTTACTGGTAGTAGAGGAGATGTCTTCAGGTGTGGTAGGCCTTTGCTTCCTTTTCCCTTTAATGGCTTTGACCAAGACCTCGGTTTAGTTGTGCAACTTTATGGAAGGTCACCAATCTCCTGTTTATAAGCAATTTCATTTTATTATGATAGTTAAAAAAAATCAGTTACTGAGAATTTGAGAAACACTGAAATAGCTACTATGTGGAAGTGGTATTTGTTTGTTTTTTCCCTTCAGTCTTCGGAATTGAAGAGCCCTTTGGTTTAAGAGCCCCTCTGTATTAAGAGCAGCACAGCCAAGAGATTGAGGAAAGTGGTTGTCTACCTCTGCTGGGCACTCACTGGATTGTGTACAGCTCCCTGGGTATAATTTTGAGCCTCCAGTGCAAGAGAGATTCAACAGTGAGCCTAAATTCAGTGGAGGGCCATCAAAATCATCAGGGGCAGAAGTAGTTGCTCTTTGAGGAGAGATTGAGGAAACTGGGCTTGTTCAGCCTAGAGAAGAGGCAGCTTTGAAGGGGACCTACAAGAAGTTTTGAGTACTAATGAGAAGACAAAACCAGGTGCTTCCCAGTGGTGCATGACAGGAGGCAGAGGTGTAAGAGACATGAATGGAAACAAGGGTTTCTAATTGGATATGAGAAGCTTCACAGAGAGGCTGTACAGTCTTCTTCCTCGGAGGTCTTCAAGACCGAACTGGATAAAGCCCTAAGCAACCTTATCTGACCTTAGCTGAGCCTGCTTTGAGGCGGTGGTTGGCTAGGAGACTTCCTGAAGTCCCTTCTGCCCTGATTTATCCTGTGATCCTTCGTGCAAGTTACCTTCATAACACTGATGAAAGCTTGTAGTATAGAATGCCTTGGTTATGCCTCTTTTGTCTGTTGAATGCCCTTCTTGGTGCGATGTAGAGAACTGCTGGTGATTCTTCTACCTGAAGATAAGCTTTAGATCTTGACTATGCCTTTTGATTTTGTTTGCCTTTTCAGAAGAATCTGTAACTGGTTAGAGGAGCAGATAGTGTAGTATATAGCATAATGTTATACATAATGTTACATAAAATAGTAAAATCTATGCATGTGGTTTGTACTCGTATGTGTAATACGAGTACTTCAGAGGTTCATTTACTTGCTGTCTTGCTAAACCACCACCGTTTTTTTGTTAACTGTTTACTAACATAGCATATCATGCTGTGCTATTTTTTTTAGCTTAGAGATGTTTCTTAAACTTCCAGGTTTAAGAGTACAAAGGAGATATAACGCTTTTCTTCTTTGTTTTCTTTTTTTTTAATTCAATATGGCTTGAAAAAGCAGTTGTTTTGGAAATGCATTCATTCATACTGTCTTGTGTTGAATTGACTCGCCAAAGTTTCATGCTATTATGACCTGTAGAATTGTCCGTGTTAAATGTATATATGTACTGTTTAATTTTTAACATGCCAAAACTAATTTCAATATATCAATTAATGTTTGAACAGCAATAGATGACTTTTCCCAAGGAGACTCAGTAAGGTGAGACTTTAAAAATACCTAACACTTACATGAGGAATTATTTGAGAGACACAGTACTCATTTTGCTTTGCTTTTTAAGAAGCTCTGAGAAAGAGGGGAGTGATGACAGTTGGCATACTTCTGAGGAAGAAGAACTCGATTTTACTCCCAAGGTATGGTGCCTTTACAGGAAAAAATGTCCTGTAAAAATAAGTGATTTGATGGAAACTTTTCTTTGGGATTGAAAGAAAACACAGTTCCAGCCGATACTGTTTTCTCCTTAGAAGCAGTCTCTGGACTGCCAGACTTTCTTCTGCTGTGAGTTTTTCCTAAAAGACCTGTAGCTGTGGCAGAGCATGCAGTAGATTTGTGGTTTGGGGCAAAACAGCAGTAGGTGAAAAGATAAACAACAACATTGTTATATTTGTTCTCATTCATTTGAGTCAGATTTGCAGACCCTGAAAGTTTATGTTACTGTAATAACGTACTCTGTTCTCCAAACATTAATATTGTTTCCTGTAAATTTGGTGGTAGAATCATAACTGATAAATAAAAAGAGCATTTATTAATCAAGTTCTACTGAAATCCTTCATCACCTAGTTCTCCTTTCTTCCTTGTCAGGTTCCTCAAGAACACTCAATGCATGAGTTACTCAAATGGGTCGTCTTTTTTCTTCTATGAAATGGCATTTCTTGCTTGCATGTAATCTCACACTGCATCTTTTCCCTCTTTCTTTTTTTTTTT
>VXBO01011973.1:276485-339341 GCA_013400135.1 Rhinoptilus africanus
TTTGAATCATAGAATCATAGAATCATAGGGTTGGAAGGGACCTTAGTAGATCATCTAGTCCAACCCCCCTGCCAGAGCAGGGCCACCTTACAGCAGGTTACACAGGAACGCGTCCAGGCGGGTTTTGAATGTCTCCAGAGACGGAGACTCCACCACCTCCCTGGGCAGCTTGTTCCAGTGCTCTGCCACTCTCAAGGTAAAGAAGTTCCTCCTCATGTTTAGGTGGAAAATGCTCAGGTAGTATTCTTTTTGTCAGCTGCAAGCTGTTGCGCCTGCTGTTTTTACTAATGTTTTGAAGGATTATCACCTTCTGCAATGATGTCTGGATCATCTATTCTGTTGCATTGGGATTCTGCAGTGATGAGGAACCTGAGTGTGGTAGTTAAACCGACTCCGTAAAGCTGGAGATGCAAGCATTTTTGGTTTTAACACTGTTTCATTTTCTTGCACTGATTTAGATAGAAAAAATGCATTTTTCTGGCATGATTTTGAAATTTAGGGATATTTTGGCAAGTGTACTTGCAGAGACTGATTTATGCATTAAGTCTAGAGATCTTCACAGTTACTTGCATTGTGCACATTTGCAAGTAAGCATCCTGAAACTGCTGTCTTAAATATATCTGAATTTTACTTAAGTATTACAAATATTAAAAACAGATTTTTAGAACTGGTATGCATGTAGTTTTGGAAACGGTTTGCAGAAGGGTGCCTGCACAGTGTTTTGGGGCAAAATGCTCACTGAATTGCGTATGTGAGAAGTGTTTGTCTAGTTAGAACTGTAGGATGGAGCCAGCATGTGAGCACTATCAAAAGGACAGATTGATTTTATTTACTGTTCAAGATTTGATGTGAACAAAGGATTTATTGTTACTGTTTAAAAAAAAAATTTTTTTTTCTTAAATAAATCTTTATTTACAGAAGCTGCAGAAGCCAAACTTGACAGTGCTAATGAATACTTCACAGCAGTTCAGGAAAAACAGTAAGCTATTTGGAAAAGATTGCATGATATACTGATATATAAAAGTAGACTTGATAGATTTTTTTATACTTTTTTTTTCTATAGTAAATGATAGAAGTAGCATTTTGAAAACACAGCATTTACTTTTTTCTGAAATTACTAAGTCATATCATTAAAATGCAGATATTAATCCCTTCCTAAGCCTTTTTCCCTGGTCAAGTCCTTCCTCTGTCCTACCCACTCCTTACCTGGCTCCTTTTCCAGACATTCTCAGATGACTCCACTGCTGTGCATGAATGTGGTAACATACATATTTACGTAACTCCTTTTGTTAACATGCATTTTCCTTTTTCTTGTGCTTTAAGATGATGGACATGGCTCTAGAATTGAAAGTTCTAAGTCACCAAAGAAAACCCTCAAACAAAGAACCCCATCAGATACAAACCTGAACAAAGGAGAACGTGGACAATTGTTGAATCAAGATGCCTCAGGCACAAGCAACTTGGAAGAGGAGGAGGAAGATGATGAAAATGACAATGGAGATGATGATGAAGATTATGAGGAGGAAGAGGAAGAAGAAGAAGAAGAAGAGGAGGATGAAGATCTTACTCAAGATGAAAAAGAGGAGGAAGATCTGGAAGATGAAGAAACTCAGTCTAATGACATACTGGAGGAGGAGCAGGGGGAGAAAACAGAACCTAAAGGGGAAATTAATCAGAAATTGAAGTATTTTAGTAGTACTAAGTATAAAGGGGAAGCTCGGTGTGGAAGTGGAGATGTCTGCGATGATGATGATAAAATAAGTAAAGAACTTGGTAAAAAAGTGGAGGAATCTGTTGATACTCCTGTGTCTTTTATAGCTGGGTGTTATGAAAGGTTGCAAGAAAATATAACTGCCATGTCTCCAAAGAGAATGAATAATGAAGTATCTTACAAGTCAGTACCAAAACAACCTGTCTTTCCAAATCTAAATAATTTGCAAGATACACAAGAAAGCTGGAACAAGAAAAGCTTGATTCAGGAGAACTTTCACAGAAAGGCTGACTCCTGTTTTTCAGACTCTGAAATGCCAGACTGGAAAAAAGAGATACCTCAGCCTCTCTCAGATAGTTGCCGTCTTAAGGAGAAAAAGTCAAACTTCAGTGATGGCTTTGAAAGTGGTAACAATTCTTTGTCAGCAGCAAAAAACCCAAGACTTGAAAGTCAAAGACCGACCTCTGTCATTCTTGAATGCGTGGATGATGAAGATACTGAAGAAGAGCAATATGAAGAAGTAGGTGGTAAAGTCTGCAAAGCACTGAAAGAAGAAAGTGAAAACTTGCGCTTAAATAGGCATGAGGAAAATTTAAGAGCAGCATTTCACTCAAGCACCAAAGTAAGTATATAGGGATGATTCAATCACAAGGGTATTTTTCTAAGGGTAATATAGGTAAGAAATAGATGGTAAACAGGATTTCTGTTAGTACTTAATCTTCACATATATCCATCTTTTGATCATCCTTTTTTGATATTAGAAAATGTTGTATGCCTCAGCAAAGTGATTTCTCAGGTATAAGAATAATATCAGGCAGTATTTTCAATATTTTTTTTTCTATTGGCTACAGTGGATTTGCAGGAAAAAGAATAGGCAGTAGACTGTTTCTGGAATCAATTCAAATTTTCTCAGTTGTATGTACAGATGTTATCTGTGAAAATTTACTGCCATTTAGTAAAATTCAAGGTGTGATATCTGAAAGTGAGGAAACAAAAAGAAGCTTGAGTAAGAAAGAGAGCAGGAGCTACTGATTTTCCTTGGAGCAAAGTAGGGTAAAAGAAGGAATGTGTTCCAGAATGATGGAACTTAAATGAAGCGAGAGTTAGACTGACATGAGGAAGTGCTTCTCAGGGGCTTTGCAGAACCAAGGGTGAGACTTAGGACATTAGGCATTGCTGTCTACTCACATAGATTTCCATGGCAAAACTGAAGGCCTTGTAAAACAGAGCTTGACAAAGCTTCCCTTTTATCTTACACAAGAAAAGTGTTTTTGAAGTTGTCAATGGATGGAGAAGAAGTTGCTTCTTTCTGCTCCTTCCAGCTGTTTTGGTCTATCTCTTCTAGGAAGAATCACCTGAATGGGAAGAAGAGGAGGAGGAGGGAGAGCAGGAGAAGGAAGACACTGGTGAAGAACTACAAACTGCAGTTGTTGAGGGTCTGAAAAATTCTGTTTGTAATGATAGCCATCAAGTCCACAATGCTTCAAAAGACAGTGCTGGTGAGAGAAAGGAGTAAATACTGATGCCAGTTCTTCCTCTATAAATATTCATTCACAGTAAATGAACTAAAATGGTGATTGACTTCTGAGATAGCAATTTTTGTCTTGCCTGTGAATCATAGGGGGCATTGTCAGAGAAGCAAAGCAGCTTTTGTTCCTTTTCATTCATTCTTGAAGAACTGAAATTGTGACATTGGATTCCAAATGATGCTATATGAAGCAAGTGCCATTCTTTATTTTGTTGCTGTGTTCTCCCTGAAGCAATCTGAAGAAAATGCACAGACAAAAAAGAGAAGGAGGCCTAGGGTCTCTTGGATGAGACAGTAATCTTCACCTTTCTAGCCCGGATTGAAAAGCTGTGATTGCTCTTGGCTGAAGCCTGGGAAAGATTTGAGTCAAGTTGAGAGAAAGCTTTTCTCTTCCAGTGCCTCACCTTGTCCAGTTTTAAAATATAGAAGGTCTTTTCAGTGCCACACTTGTGTGTGCTTGGAAGCATTACCAGCTCAGAGTTGAGCACTTTGATATTAATCTCGGAGCAGGAGGAGAAGGCGCCATTTCCATTGTCTGTCTCTAGAGGGTAGCTTGGTGTGGTAGATGTTACCACAGCATGTGTAGCTGCTGATGAAATGCTACACAGGGGGCCTAACAGAACCTGCTGTATTCAAGTATTGTGCCTATACATGCTCTTCTGTCTCTACACATTTTACCATAACATGCATTTGGCATCCTGTGAGTAGTCAGAGTCCAAGCTGGAACCAGCAGTTGCCCTGTTCTGGGGTGGGTGCCCTCACTGGTCTCCAGCTCATTCCTGCTGCTTTGTGTGCCTGTCTTCATACAAGTGAATCCTGAATCAATTTTATTTAATGGAGTAGCTTAAAACAGAGAAATGAAGATAGTAATTCTTCTTCTAGCTGTGTCACCTGTTCTGCATAGCCATCTTCTGCTGGAAAGAAGGCCAGAGGAGGTAGCCATGTAAAGGAAATATTGTGATGTGGCTGGGTGTGAAGAAACCTTGAATAACACTTGCTTCTTAGTTAGTCCTCAGCAATAGAACCACTATATACCTGTTGGATGCAGGACTTTACTGATGGGGAAAAGCAGAGTGAAATATAAACATTCAGTGTCTCACTTCTTACCTTGTTTGTAGGTGACCTGCCAGCAGTGGGAGCAGAGGAAGAGGAAGACACTGAATCTCCCTGGGATTCTGAGGTACTTTCTGTAAAGGACATGGGGGTTCCCTCCAGAGGTGGGAGGCGGGGGGGGAGAGTAGGAGTAACTGCTGTGATTTTCCAATATACTATGTCTTGATGTATCCTTTCCAAGGGTCTTATCAAAGTTTTTTGTATCTCTAATATACTCGATGCCATGCTAAGCAAGTTGGCTTAGCAGGAGCTTTTTTGCATAGAAATGAGTTGAAAATGCATTGGTACCAATTCTCATACATGTGTTTTAGATTATAGAGACTGATTCTGAAAGTCTGAGAAAAGTATCGTCCGGTGTGTTGCTCCCAGCTGCAGACAGACATG
Organism: Rhinoptilus africanus; assembly: GCA_013400135.1. Taxonomy (NCBI): domain Eukaryota; kingdom Metazoa; phylum Chordata; class Aves; order Charadriiformes; family Glareolidae; genus Rhinoptilus; species Rhinoptilus africanus. Next base: position 281,222 of record VXBO01011973.1, read on the forward strand.
GAGCATGCTCGCAGATTGGTTCAGGGGAACGCGACAATGGTAACTTCATGGTGGACTAAATGTTTGTCTGTAAGCATTTATAGGCTAACGTGAACTTTTATCAGTGTCTGTCTTAGGAATGCTGTTGTGATGTGGGTGTGTGCTATAGCAATGAAGTGCTTTGTATTTGTTAATTAACACCGGTTATCGCAGCGCTTGCTGGCCGTGTGTAAAGGAAGTTGTCTTGTTGGCATTATGTGTGTTCTTTGGATGTGTTTGTATTTTTTAGGATTCAGGTTCTTGTATAGTGATAAAAGTATATGTCGTTTAGGACTGATACATGTAAACATTTAAACATTCTTGGATGATAATGCCGCAGAAGAAAGCTATGATTTGGCTAAGCATTTTTTTTTTCCTAGCTTAATTTTTTGATAGCTTTCTGTTGTGCTTTGAGTAGGAGTTACAATTTGACTAAAAGTTCAGGTATGGTTGCTAGGGGTTTCTGCCTGTAGTTTGTGACACTGTCTCTTGAGCATCTTGAGCATAGGATGGCAGGGAAGTTTTGCTATTGGGGCAGAAGTCCTTTTCTGAAGAATTTCACCTTTAGTAAATGATTTGTCAATCCTGCTTCTCGTATAGGTACAATAGAATAGCTGGAGAAGCTCATCTAGTTTTAGTTTAGTAAGCTCGAAGCAAAACTTTACAAGCTTCTGGAGCTTGTATATCTGCTTTTTGTGTAGTTGTCATGGAAGTCTACTTTATGTGATTTCCCCCCCTCCCTGGAAGTGTACAAGGCCAAGCTGGATGTGCCTTTGAGCAGCCTGGTCTAGTGGGAGGTGTCCCTACCCAGGGCAGGGGGGCTGGGACTAGGTGATCTTTAAGGTCCCTTCCAACTCAAACCATTCTATGATTCTACTAAGATACATTTAAAGTCAGTGTGAAAAGGGGGTAAGAGGTGATTATGGTATTCTTTCTAAGATATTTCCATACTACTAGATGACCAGTTTTACTGAAATCAGATACTGATTGTTTTTTAATGATTTTCTTTTAAATATAAGAATTTTGCTGTGGAGCCATTCTTAGTAACATTTCATATACTTCTTTCATAAGAAGGCTCAAACTGTAAGATGACTAAAGCAGAGGATTTGAGAAATATAGGTGGGCCAGTAGATTGTGTGGGTTTGGAAATTATTTAATGTTGGACAAAAAAATTTTAAAAAAAGAAGTATCGGGAACTATGGTATAAATGGAGAATACAACCAAACAACGTTTGTTTATTTTGTTTCCTTGCAAGGTAAACCAGAACAATCTGTTGAGAACTAGCTTGATTTTACCTCACTGAATGACATATGTATGAGGTTTCTGTGTCTGTACCATTGCTTTCTCTGTCCCATCAATAGAAAGGAAATGCTCCTCGACATTAAACACTTGTAGGGTAATCACAGCCATAGTGCTGTTGGACCATTTTATGACCAGTCATCAAAGCAGACCAACTTTGACTTTTGAAATAGTCCTTTTAGAAAGCAGGATTCAGCTCCTCAAAAGGACTAAATATTTCTATCTCATTCTGTTAATGAGCATGACCTTATTACTTCACATGAATTGTCCAAGTTCTGTCATTATTATTTTTTAAATCCAAGGTGCATGGTGGGAAGTATGCATTGTCCCTTTCTTATACACTAATGCAAATGCTGTATGATGAGGTAAATTGAATGTTAGGTGTCGTACTCTCGATGAAATAATGCTTGCAGCTAATACTTAGTTGTAGAAAGAACTGATGTTGAATGGAGTAAAAGATACCTTCAGTGAAACAAAATAACACTTTCCAAAACATTTTTCACCTCCAGGGCTTTCAGAGAAACCCAACAATTCCCAGGTAAGTATTTGTTCATGTCAGACTGACTACTTGTTGCGTAATACTCATTAAATAGTATGTAGTTACTTTGAATTTGGTTTTTTATCAATGGATTGTATTTTTCATAGCTGAAGGCTCCTGAATCTGTTTTGGAAATGAATGAAACCTCTCCTAAAAGAAGGCAACAGAAATCAGGTGATGTTCACTTCATGTGGTTCTGGGTTTAGCTTCATAATCTTTCTGGATAGGAGTATTTAATAAAGCAGAAGATTTATTTGTTTTGCAGATCTATTGGAGGAATTTGGTTTAGGAGATGCAGAGGATATTGAAGGTATTCATAACAGTCAATTTGTACTGTTCTTTTATGGACAGACTGATTGTACCTACAAATTTTGTCCTAAATTAATGTTTCTAGCAAGGTGTTCTGGGAGCAGAAGGTCTACTGAAATTTGCCTGTATGCATGTTTGTGCTCCCTCCTCTACTCTGCCATTCAACACTGAAAATACCCTGCCATGATGCAGCTTCCTCTACCATACCTGTCGCTATCTCCCCTTTTCAGGCAGTCCTCAAGTTTGCTTTCCTTCCAGTTTCTCAAAAAAACCCTTCCTGATATTTCGGGTTCTCTGAGCGTGTGCTGTGGCTGATTCCAGGCTAGGGATCTGGAAGCTAAGCTGTCCAGGAGCTGCAGGGAGACAGAAAGGGTAACTCTTGAGCTCATGTTGTAGCTGCACTTAGTAGTAATTATTACTTGCCTGACTTTGCCTATCTAGTAGTTGTTTTAAAACATGTAGCAAATACATGCTTCTGAGGCTTCTCTCTCTTGTTTTACGGAAACAGATCGGCAGGTTCAGAGGTCGGGGAAGGAAGTGGGGAAGAGAGACAAGGTGGGAGGAAATGACAGTGTCAGCCTGTTGCCTGGAATTCTCTTTTCTTTGGAAACTTTGTGAAAGCTTTTGGAAAGCCTTTCGAAAAGGCTAAAAGTGAAGCAACTAGCTGTTCCACTATATATTGGAGAAAGAATATATGACCTTAATGGTTTTTTACTTTCTTTTTTTCTAGCATGTATTGATTTTCATATTTGTTAATGAAATGAGAAACAATTCCGCATTCAGGTTTTGGAGTTTCTACGATCAGCTATTGAAATTATAAACCAGATAGAGATGAACAGATAGGTAGGAAAGTAAGCGAAGTAGGTAATTGGAAATAATTTTTTAAATTATTGTAACTTCTAAGTATGGACTACAAATAGTTCCAAGTTCTTTGGCATCATTGTTTTAGGGGAAAAAAATTCCCCACCATTTTCTTTTGACAGTAATAGGGATTAAACTTCTCTCTAGGAAAAATACCTCTCCTCATCATCTCGCCCTTCTCCTCTCTCTCATGTATTTGCAATGGGTGAGCAACAAGAGATCTTCTTTGACCTTTATTTTGCAGTGACAGTGTTTTTGTAACATGCACAGAGGTTTGTTAAAAGTTGGTCAGTTAAAACATGAGGTTTGGTTTTGGCTGTATTGCACAGTACTGTGAAATTAGCCCCATAGTGGACCAGTATGTTATAATACTACGAACACAGAAAGGAAAGACTGCCTTTTCATAGCTCATTTCATGTAAGCTCTTTTTCCTTTATTCATTCATGTTGTGCTTTTTTTTTACCCATGTGTTATCTTGAAGATCAGGTGTTAGACAGTATATATGAAAATTTCTTTCAAATTTTTATGTTTGGATTTGGCTGTAAGCAATTTAGATTGCTTCAGCAAAGCATCACGATTCCTGTGGCATAAATATTTCTAACTCTAGAAGGGTTGAATGCCACCCTTCACAAGTTTATTTCATAAATCTGGAAAACAAGTACAGTATCTTGCGCAATTAAATGTTGAATGAGAGATTAAATTTCTCATTCTGCTTACTTTCTTATTGACTCATAGTGGTAACTTCTTAAAACCTATTTTGGGGTCAAAATTAAGTAGTGGTGTTCTCATTTTCTGTACAGAAGAGTAGCTGCTTTGCAATGTAATCTAGAAAAAATCATTGTGTAAGACAATTTATGAGGAGGGAAATCTCAGAAGAGAGAGGGGAGATAAAGGCTAATTCAAAAGAACACTGAAAATCATCTTGCCATGCTAGCTAGAGAACAGGCAGAGTAAAAGGACTTTTGTATACCAGGGATTTCTGTGTATTTATGTTAGGCACGAAGCCAGATTCATCTAACCCCACTGCAGGTATGCATTAATAAAAATACATGTTAGTAATAAATGACTGGCAAAAATAATGGAATTTAATTTACTCTGTGAATCTTTGATATAAACTTTTTAAAAAATATCAGGTTCTTCAGAAGCTTCGGACTAGGGTTTTAACTAAAAATTTATCCCTGTGCTAATAATGAAAAAGTCTTGACAATGAGGAGTCATCCCCTTTTAACAGTGTTGACAGAAGCCAGTAAGACAGAAAATAGATTCATGAATTACTGCTCCAAGAAGAAAAGAAATTTTGCTTGCAACAGCTAATGGGAGAATTACTTTTTTCTGTTTTTTTTTTTAAGTTTGTGGTTTTGAATTATTTTCCCAGCGGCTGGAAAAATAATTACTGACTAGAGTTACTGACACCATGCGAACTGTAATTTTGCAGATGGAAGAACATTGTTGCCCTTCATCTTTCCTGCCTTTTTCCTTGTTCTGTCCCTGTTGTAGAGAAATTTCAAGATCAATTATACCCTATGGAAAAGAAATCTTATGGGCTTCAAAGATCCTAAGATCTTTAGATAAGATCTTAGATAAGACTGAGACTTCAGACTTAAATAGCCGTTACTGAAAACTTTACTGTTGACCATGATGGGCAAGACCAAACAGGAGTTTGGGTTGTTTTCATGATAGCAATATAGCACCTAATTTTAAAGTGTCTGGACTCTGAAACAGAATCCAAAACATAAGACACCTGCATACTCTGAACAGAGAATGTGAATTACAATTTTAGGAGGTCATTACAAAACTCCATGTGCTTGCAGGTCTGCTTTTATCCAGCTTACAGGCAGATACAGTTGACCAGAAAAGCTTTTTCAGTCTGTGTTGTGCAGTATTTTTCAGGAAAGGTGTCACAGCTCTCCTGCATCCACAAAATACTTAGCCCATCTTTTAAGCAAAACTGTGGTGTCTGTGTTACATGGTGGGAGTGATCACATACATGAAGTTGTATGGTAGGAAACTGCATGCATGTTGTGGTTTGTGACCCGAAAGAACATTGATGAAGGGACCGAGAGGAAAGGGTAGAATCTGGTTTTAAAGAGTACAAATGAAACGTCCAGGTCATGGGTTGTTTCTCAACACTTCACAAGCCTGCCTCTCATCCATCATCCCATCTGTCTCTTCTTCAACAGAAATACTCAATCCAGATCCATTTCTGGAGACAGATTTGTTTCATGCATGGATTAAAGCTGGGTACTTAAACATTTCAAGCCTGTGATGTTTGTCGATGGTGCCTTGCTGTGCACAACACGTAGAGAAATTAAAATTGCTGGAGGAATGTAGCTAGTTACTGTGTGGCACACTGTGTCAGAAACAGAGATCATGCACCTTTAGGAAACAGGAATGGTTTACTTGTGACCATTTATAGTGATTTTCAGCAAATTTCTTTTACGCAGTAAAAAGTAAAATGCTCTGGAAGAAAGGAATTCACGCAGATGCATCTTAAATCTGTGTTATGATAATTTTCTCTCTAGGAGCTTACAAATTTGAGGGGATGTGTTATTTTGTGTTAAGATTTTTCTCACAAATATGATGATTCAAGATGCACTTTAGGTATAAATAACTAGTATTAAGTCATTCAGGTTATAAAAATATGTGGTTTTCACTGTAGGTGATTACTCAGGATCTACCTTTCATATGTCATCATCAGGTGAAAAAGAAGACATCAAGGATGCCATTGAAAACATTGGGGTGCAGGTACGTATAACCAAATATTTTGAATTAGAATTTGAATTGGTAAATTGTATTATACACTAAGGTAGAGAAAACTTACCAGTCAGTGAATAATGCTGAAGGGAGAGTCCTTTAGATGAAGGTTGTATTATAGTCTGAGGTAAAGATGGACACAATCATTTTATGGTGGGCTAAAACCCTTTTCGCTATGCTGGATACTTGCTGTTGTACTAATTTGTTTCCGGCTGGTTTTCTTAAATTTTGACAATGTTTTTTTCATTTTGTACGGTGCTGAGAAACAGTGCAGTCAAATGCAATTTTTTCACTATGCTAAATGCACATTCAAGTGAAGAGGAAGATTAGTCTATAATATACTGAGCTTTTTGATTAAACATTCCTGTTCTTCCCCTTTGTAAGAGAAAGATCAAACAAAAAACCTTGACATTTGGTGACCTTTCTGATGCATTCTTCCTCTGCAAAATACACGCTTGTTTGGCCATGTTAATAAGTGTTTGAAAAGGGCTTTCTTGCAGAGGGCATTCTAGAGGAGAATAAGGCAGGCATCCTGTTTGTGTTGGGCATACAGGAGAGGGCTAAGTAGAGGGGTCTGGAGACTTCTCTAACACCTCAGGGGACAGTGGAGAAAATTATTTCCACTCCGCACTTAGGCAACATGGAAAAGGGACATGCTTAATTTTAACACGTAGAGCACAGAACTTAAACCTATCGGAAGGTGGTAGTAGCTGGGCAACGCACTTGGGAATGGAGAGGCTGGGACAGATGGTGTCTGGCTGAGGTGCTCTTTCCCTGTTCTTAATGGAGGACTTTTTGCAGAGGGTTAACAAGAAAAGAGAGCAAGGAGTTGGACGGTCATAGCCCATTGGGGCACCAGGCCCTATTTAGAAGGAACCAAACGCTAAGGAGGCTTGTGGGGAGGGAGCGTGTTGGGAGGAGTGTGACACGTGACAGGAGCGGTCAGAACTGTCGAGCAACAGAGCAGGGGATCAGGAACGTGAGAGACTGTTTGGGTTTGAGGCATGGTACAGTTTTCATACAAGCTTAGGTTCCTGATTTTTGATATGAGAGAAGGAATGGACAGGTTTCCCTAATAAATGCTTTTCTTTGGAGCTTGAAATGGGATTTAATATTTCTGAATCTTGGCCAAATAGTCCTAACTTAGCCAGTTCTCCATGTGGCAGACGGTAGTTTGTCATGTTCATTCAATTGTATTAGCCTAGCTGGCAGGGGTCTGTAAAATGCCAGACAGTAGAGAATGATGGGAAAAAGAGGGTGAGAAAATGTAGGCAGTTGTAATGAAAAATGGTATTAAAGCAATAAAACATGAAAAAAATAAATTGCTTTTTCACTGTAACACCAGTTGCAGAAAGCAGGCAGGCTAAAAGGTAAAAGTGACCCCAATGTCCAGACAGATCTAATCCAGGAAAAAATGTTGTCTCTAAAGTAAGTCCTTCTATTTTTAAGGAAATGATGGTTCAGTGATCCTTCAATTTAGTATCCCTTGATATTTATTATAAAATTGCTTGCAAAATGTCTTATCTCTATTATTTATTTTATGTGATAGGATGAGTTTGCAACAGAAATTACCTAGATTAACTGTAACTTCCTTTTTCTTGGTAATCTTTCTGTCTGTACCTGTTTACTTAAGGATAAATATATTTTAGAAACTACCAACCTGATAGAAAAAACGGCACATGAAAATCAGACTGACAAAGCAGAAATATCACATCAGGAAGCCCTAGCAGAAAATGAGGAATCGCACAATGCTGACAAGCAGTTATGTCCAAAACCTTGGGAAGAAAGATATGAAAGAATGTGGGTTGAAAATGAGAAAAGGGAATTGAAAACAAATTTTAAAAACATTACAGCAGAGCTAAAGCAGCTGTTTGGTGAAATTAATGAAACTGGGAAAACTACTTCCCTTGTGGGAGAAATGTCAGAAGATGGCTTCAGTGAACACTTGAAGAGTTGTCGTGTTTCATCTCATGCAACAGAATCAAGTAATAAGTTAGAAAGTAAAGGTGAATTTGGAGATATTAAACCTATGCTAGGTGGAAAAGTACCCAAAATGGAAATTGTAATTCCAAGTCTTGGTGTCCTTCCTAATAAAAATAACTTAAATGCAAACATGGAAGATACCTGGAATACAGATGAAGAAAATAGCACAAACAATACAGATAATACAAAAGTGCCTCTAGCAAAAGGAGAGAAAAAGAAAATGCCTACTATGGAAATGGAAGAGAATGAAAATGCTAGTAGAAATGTAGAGGGAAGTCCTGAATGCTCCCTGAGACATAGCTTAAAAACAAGTATTTTGGATGACATTTCTAATATTCTTCCTAAAATAAGACCTGTTTCTACAAGTGATGAAAATGCACTTCTTGTAACAGAAGGGAAATCTGGAAAAGACTCTGGATTTAATGGTGATGTTCCCAGGGACTGCCTTATCGACAATAATAAAATAGGAGAAACAGAAATTGAAAATCTTTTTAAAAATGCTCAGCAGTCGTGTGGCATGCTGAAAAGGAATCTTGATGAAGAACTAGAACAAGATTTGGAAAGATTTAAGAGTAAGGTAGGAATGCTGCAAACAGTATTCCTGGCTTTGGAGAAAGAGAAGGTGCAGCTGCGGAAAGAGGTAGAAGTTCACCTGCTACTCCTTATTCTTTGGTCTTTCTCCATATCAATGGTCCTGTTCACTTTAGCTATTCATCATTAAGTGAAGATGCTTTGTGCAAATTGGTTTTTGTTTTAATGGAAATACATTACTTATGAATAAAGAGAGCAGTGGAAAGTTGTCATTTTCCCCATTTTTGGAAAATACAGACTGCGTTGTTGTTCTGCTTTAACAATAGGGGGCACTCAGTTCCAGTATAAGTAGTTACCACTTCATTGCCATAAAAAGAAATGCACACAATGACATCAGTTCTGATTCTGAATCAAAGAATGAAAATAGCTTCTGAACAGGGTCTTGACTGATCTATTCATTTGCTGTGATTTCTGCATGGTGTGTCTTCATTGCCCTTCACTAAAATTCCTGTTTGCTGTGAAACAATTTCTACTTGTGGGTTTGGGATCTTTTTTTTTTCCCCCTTCTTCCCCCCCCCGCCCCCTAGAAACTTTCATATCTTTTTTTTTCTGTGTTTTTACAACTAACATTGTGCAGTCCTTCTAACTCTTTGTCCATCAGTAATGCTCTCACTTTTTTGTCATTCACGTTTTAAGATACACTATTGTTTTCTTTCTAAGAGCTATGTTTTTGTTATATCTTTAATCATGAATGAATTCGAAGTACTTTTGATGACTTAATACACTTTGTAGCGTAATTTTGTGAAAATGCTTCTCTGTGAATTGCATTGCTTTTTTCATTTTACGTTATTTCAGAGGTAAATCCTGAATTATTCAATCTTGGACATTGTGTTTCTCTCTCCTAGAAATACTGATAAATATATGAAGCTTAACTTTCTTTTTTGTAGGTTGAAAAGGAAAAAAGCAAAGAAAGATGTTTCAAAACGCAGGAGATGGCAGAACAAGATGATCTTGATAAATTAAATACACTGCCAGGCAATGTTACTGATCAGCAAATGAAACAAAAGCTTACTCTAAGGAAGAATGACTGTTTGGAGAATGAAAACACTATAGAAGAAAAAGACAATAAGAATTTTTCATCTGAGGAGAGATCAAAATTGATTAAAATGCCGATGAAAGGGTAAACTTAGGAAATAATCTCTAATTCTTATTTGTAAGATACTTAAGTATCTTTTAGGTTTTCTAATATTGTAGTAGTTGAAGTAGTTTCCTCAGTGCTGAAAGCCGTACTGTGTAGTGCAGTGCTTCCCAAATATTTAAGAAAAATAATTTTTAGAAAAAAATAAGATCATAATGGAGGTTAACCTGCTATAAAAAAAAAAAAATTCTGTGGAATTTCCTTGTCAGTACTAAGGCAAAACTCATCTTCAAAACCAGAGTTCAAGACTGGAAAAAAACAGTTATTTTGTAGGATACGGCCATCCAGACAAGAAAAGTAGGAACTTGCAGTTTACTTTGCTTTCTCCCTTCTTGAGGTGATTTTTGGTTATCTCCATGCAGTTGGTGTTTTCCTTTTCATTAAGTTCAGATGCTCGTTGTCAGCAAAAGGAAAAAGATGATATTACCAAACCAATCTCAAAAGTTTGAAGAAGGCACAGATATTTTTATATAACCCTAAGCAGGATATTTTCCTGTCTGTCCTTCAAAGGAATCTTTGCTCTAGATAATTCCTCTAACGGGGATATTAGATGTGTTCCAGCTTACCTGAATCTAGCTCAGATTCTGCATTTCCCCTTCATTCCTACGGAAAGGTTTTTTTAAATACTTGGGTATCTTCCACAGTCTTTGGAGTCAAGCCTGTGTTTTGTCATAGACATTTTCATCTTAGTTGTTTCTGGATGTCATCTTAAACATGTCTGTTTCACAGAAATACTTTCTGTAAAGCTTCTCAACTGGTGATTTTTTTTTCCTTTCTGTTTAATGTAGTAAATTTGACCTGAATGCCAAAGTTGCAAAGAAAAATAAAAGACAATCTTCAAAGCAGAAGGCTAATCAGCAAATGAGCTCTTCCAATGGGAATAATTTTCAAGTACGGGATGACAGCACTTTCAGTGAAACATCTCAAGATGAAGCAAGGTACTGAATATAAGCAATGTTATAAATAAAACTTGCATAATAATAAAAACTGACCTGAAAGCTAAAGGTAAGATTTGTAAACCTGATGTAAACAATGATTCTTGTTCTTTCATGTGACAACGCTGTAAGATGGCCTTGGTATTCAAAAACACTTCTTTTTTGTTTACAGTGCTTTGAACATACTAGCAAAGTTAGTGATAAGGTCAGATGTGCACAAATTCTGAATAATTACCTGAGTGTGTGCACATGAGTAATTATATATATTTTGGGTTTTTTAAAAGGGAGAGGAGAGACTTATAAAAGAGCAAAATTTCTCTCTCACTGCAGGCATCTCAGGTTTTTTATGCCTTTTTTTTCCAGCTACGTCTCCTCCCATCTTCTTGCCCACTCTGAACTTGCTTGTGTGGGAGGCAAAGTGAGAAACAGAAGGTGTTGACACTGTACAAGCACTATTCAACAATAGCTAAAACACTAGTGTGTTATCAACACTGTTTTGGTCAGAAATGTAACACACAGCGCTGTGTGGGCGGCTATGAAGAAAATTAATTCAATCCTAGCAAGACCCAGTACACTGGAGAATCCAAAATTATGGTTCTTTGAAGTGTAAGAGAAGGATTCTCAATACTGAAAAGAGCCAAACCTTTAGTATTAAACAGGGAATGCACATATCTGTATATCTACAGAGCTGTAGCTGTAAAATTCCAATCACAGTGAGGGATGTGCAGAGAGCAGTTATTTGAACTGTTTGCTTAATATCTTGTGGGAAAAATAGCCTTCCAATAGATATAATAGAACATAAATTTTTCAGTCTTTAAATTATATCTACCAAAATTCTTATATTAAATTTGAGTTTAATTCACTTCCGAAACTAAGTTTTCAGAACAACTGTAGATATTGATCATAATGCAATATAAGCATTGCAGTACTGAAATATATTTCTATTTTCCAGACCTGCAGCAAAAACAGGGAGTGAAAAGAACAAGGTACTGTAAAACTAGTTTCTTGATAAACAATTTGTATCAGCTCTTAATCACTTAGATGGAAACAGCATTTATGTAGTGATCAGGCAGATGCACAAATTGCCATTAGTACGCAGCTTCATTGTATTTCAGCCAAATCTATGGGCTGTGAATGAGAGAATTCATTCATGCGTATGTAATGATCTATAATACTATATAGTTGTATACAGAAAATACTGTATCGTTTATAGGTCAGGATACAAATGGATGTAACTGATGACCTTGATTTAACTCAATCATCTGACACAACTTCAGAGGATGTCGAATTACCAACATCAACCTATAAAGAGGCTATGTTGCTGTTAGAACAGCTTAGTGTGGATCATACGGGTATGTTTTCAAGTCACTTTGTTTTCAGCTGTTACAAGTTCCTCTTTTAAAACATAATTTCTTTGTTTGCACTACTAGGTATTTCAGTTTTACATTTCTATCTAATATTTCTTCATGATTAGTGAACCCCCTCGAAAGATGTGAAATTATCTCACCTAACCTTGGATGTCTGCCTATGTTGTCAGCTAACATGCCTTACTTTAGCATTGGTTCTCCGTCTTGTCAGAGCTGGAGAAGCAGGTTCTTGCAAAGTACAGTTCAGCTCCTTCTAATGCAGTCATTAGAAGATAGCAAGAGCTTCTTTTTCCTCTTTATTTACCCTCAATAGCTATTGACAAATAGTGCAGCTAAATAACAGCTTTGCTTAAATAGATATATATAGATACAGATATATAAAAAAATCAACTGTCATAAGATGCTTACATATATGCACATAGCATTATATAAACATAAGCATAACTCACTATGTCTATTAATTTCCACAAATTTACAGTTTAGTTTGGCAATGGTTAACTTTGGCTAAAGGCCAAACTCCCACCCAGCTGCTCTCTTGCCACCCCTCCTCAACAGGGCAAAACAGAATGACAAAGCTCGAGGATCAGTACAAAGGCCGGGCTATCACTTACCAGTTACCGTCACAGGCAAAACAGACTCCAGTTGGGGAAACTTCACTTAATTTGTTACCAATTAAAATAGATTTGGATAGTGGAAACAAAGACATAAAACTAAAAGAACACCTCCCCACTGCCCCCTTCTCAAGTTCAGCTTCATTCCTTCACTTCCGACTTCCCACCCCTCCTCAAGCAGTGCAGGGAGACTGGGGTCTGAAGTAAGGACACTGCAGTTTCCCTCTGCTGCTGCTTCTTCCTCACACTTGTCCCCTGCTCCAGTGTGAGTCATTCCATGTCCTGCAGTCCTTCAGGGAAAATCTGCTCCAGCCAGGGTTCTCCACGGGCAGCAGGTCATTCAGGAAATATCCACCTGCTCTGGCATGGGGTCTTCCACAGCTCGTCGCTGCGGATATCTGCTCCAGCATGGTCCTCCCCAGGGCTGGAAAGTATTGTGCATGTGTGCAGCTTTGTGTCCTTTCTGTCTCAAAATAGGTTCTGCTGTTTTGTTGAAAATTCAAAACATACTACTTGAATATGAACAGATAATAGAACGTGAAAGAAGTCGGTATTCGGCTGTCTCAAGAGAAGTAAGGAAATTAGAAAGTGAAAAGGCGGAGTCACAATTAATAGTGGGAGAGACTCAAGATTTGAAATCCATATTGGCTCATCAAGAAGTGGAATGGAAAAGTGATATTGAAAGCCTTAAGTATGTAACCTTGCATTCTGATAACGCCTTATCGTGTCATGTTCATGTTCCAGAAGATGATGATGGTACAGGCAAAAGAATGAGAAGTTGCCCGTCGTACGGGTTTCAGTTTTTTGAAGCCCATGGGCAAGTTATGCTATAAAGGACATATGTCAGAGGGAAAAAATGCTTGGATCTTAGCTCCATGAAGGGTCTTCTGGGTCTTGTTTTAACTGTTTTTGTTTAAAAAAAGAAGACAGTTCCAACTTGCCCTGGATTTGACTCCAACCATTCTTCAAAATTCTCAAATACTTGTCAATTACAAAGAATTACTATTTTTATTTTAAATAAATTCTCAAAGCAATGTTCACTTTACACTTTAAAAGCTATCCTTTTTTTGTGATATTACACTAAAATTGTATGTAAAGCTTTTTCCTTGCAATATAAACGATTTGAATACAAATGTTACCGTCAGTCATTCAAATAATTTATTAGTGGTTCCTGATACTTCTTTTGCAGAATTTCAAAAGCAGATTTTCAATTGGTAGCTCTTTCCTTATGCTAATATTTGATTTTTATTTTTTTCCTTTTTGAACGTTGCAAGGATATCAGACGAAATATTCAAAATAATTATCAAATATAAAAGTGCTTTCTTGTTTGGGTACCATGGTCACACCATGGACCTTTTTTTATGATTGTTTTTATATATGTATTGCACTAATGACACAAATGGCTTTCATTATAAATTAGTTTCAAAATCAAATTGTTGTTTCTCCCAGATGTAAATCCATTGAGGTTTAAAACTATTTTTAATTGTATTAAGCTTAAACCTTATGCGTTTCTAAATCTATTTTTGAACACTGACTTCATTCTTGAATAAATAGAAACTGCTTGCTCTTACTATGGTCAGTGGTTGTTTTAGATTTATAGAAGGCTTGCTTAAAAATTTTGGGTCTGTCACAGATAAGTGGTGTGCTGCTTCATCAGTATTACTTGCAATCGCTGAATCCATAGGCAATGCTTAGTGTATTATGAAACTGTATATTGAGTTTACGATGCTTTGATCTGATAAGGCAACGAAATCTTTTAAATGAAGTGTTAGTAGTATGAAGATTTTTTTTTAATTATAGAAATGTGCATATTACTGTACATTTACCTTAGTAAACTTAACTACAAATACATGATAAATCACTCAGCAATTTATTTCTATATCTTGTATAACTGATACCATAGATAATGGAAGGAAGTTAGCTTTAAAACTTTTTGACTTTAAAAAGTTAAACATTACAGTAAAAACATGAAATCTGAAAAGATTTAACATTTTTATGGTTTGAGTTGTCTGCAAGTTCATAATGAGGAATATCTACCTTTTTTATATCAGTGCTTTAGTCTCTCAAATATATTATTAATTCTCAGATTTACTTTGAAACAAGAAGAGGAAAAGAGGCTCAGAGTAGAAACACTATATGAGAAAACGAGAGAAAATCTCAGAGGGAAAGAAGATCAATATTGTAAAGAGGTGGAGGAGAAACAGCAACTGGAGTTACGCTCAAGGAATTTAGAAATGGAGTTAATAGCACTGAGAAAGCTCTTGAAACAGGTATATTAAATGAAGAGTTAAACACTTGTCTTTTTATATTCTGCTTCTTTTTAATTGGCATCGTATTCCAGTATGCCTAAAGAAGGAGATACTTTGTTCATGGAAGAGGCATTGGACAACTGTTGTGAAATTTTGAGGACAGTTGAGAACAGTTGGTCCACAAGTAGTCTGTTCTTTTTTTTTCTCCCTTTCTTTGCAAGTTCATGATTCCTTTTCTCCTTTTTCAAAATGTAGGTTTCATTTGTATTTCAGGCAAGGCCTGACTTTGAGTTATTTTTTCTAAATTACTACAAAACATTATGTATTTCTTCTTAATTTTTCAGAAGAAAATTAAACTTTATTGGTGGATTATATAAGCTGTGGGGAAGCAAAAATATTTGCAAGAATATGAAGGAGAATAGGAAGATATTTCTAGCTCTGATTTTTCTGAAGATGCAAGTAGTTTAATTGTATTACTGTAGGTTGAAGAAGAGCGTGATGAAACACAGAGACAGCTGTCTCAGGAAAAGAGTGCCAGAGCCCTGCAAGAAGGAATTTTGAACAATCACCTTTGGAGACAAAAGGAACTAGAAGAAGAGACAAGAAGAACTATAGAAAAAAATTCAGAGGTAAGCAGATTTTTTTTCTAATTAACTAAATTTCACCATGTTTGTTCTAAAGTCATAATCTTATATAACTTTTCTCTGCTTCTTGATGAATTATTTACAGTTTATCAGTGTAACTTAACTATGTAAATACCTTCTCTGTTTTCCCTTATGTCTTCAAAAGTTCTGGAAAGCAGCATCAGTCCTGTGTGTACCTGAATTCCATGTGCAAGTAGGAAGCTAATAGAAAACACTATTTACACCGGTTTCTTAAGCTATCTGTTATTTTTCATTTCACAGGCATTTTATCATCACTTTTTAAGATGTATAGCAGCGAAACACCTAGCTACCTACGTTAAGGTTGTCCTGGAAGTTGTTTAACACTGACTCTTGGTGTTCCCAGTACTTGTTTTTTTAATTACTTGTTCCCTTATCAACCTTACTTCAAGTATGCCTTTCTTTTCCACCTCCACATACTAACATTTTATGAAGAATATCAGCAATAATTAAACTCTCTGTAGGAGTTAGAATAATTGGAAGAGAAAAAGCAATCGTAAACACTGTATAAAAACTAATCTTGAAAATATTTTACTGAATTTACTAAGAATGTGCAGCACTTGGAAGAATGATTTGTTCTTGGCTGTGCTGCCCAATAAATGTAGGGTGGATATCTTTTTGTGGAACAAAGTTACATATTTAACATACAGGAAATATTTAAGACTTGCATTCCAGGGATGATTGAGTTGTATAGTTAACTTTCAGTTATACAAAAGGATGTGTTAAGATGACACTTGAGAAGGAAAATGCCCTTTTTAGCCTTGTTTTTACCAGATTTGTAATGCAGCAAAATTAACCTTAAAGGCATGCACATACAAGAAAGCACTGTCATTTTAAAAGCTTTATACTTGAGATATTTTAAATAATTTTATTATTTGGTTGCTGGTTTAAGAACCAAAAAAAAGGCGTTGTATATTTGGGATGTTCATTTAGGTCTTATCAGTGCGTTACACTTCCATTGTGTGCATACATTGGACACATACATGGATTCATAGAGTAGCTTACATATTACCTGAAATTTCATGCTCATCTTTGAAGTCATGTTTTGGTATTAGAAATGTTGGAATGCATTTTAGCGCTGAAGTGTTTCTGTAGATTAATTTCCCAGCTGGCTATTTATTCATGTTCCCTGTCTTTCAGGAATCTGACGCTGAGAGAGAAAAGGATCTGCTGTACAAAAATCAGTTACTGCAAGATGAGATTGCTATGCTAAAACTAGAACTTGATCAAGTAAGACTTAGGCAGGAGGAGGAGGAAGGAAAATACTTGGAGGAAAATGAGACCTTGAAAGAAAAAAATGAAGATCTCAAAAAGGAACTTAAACTGAACGAGGAAGCCTTAACACAAACAGTTTTTCAGTACAATGGGCAGCTGAACTTACTAAAGACAGAATCTGCACTGCTGACTTCCAAACTTGAGCAGACTAAAGAAAGCAAAGACAGACTAGAAATAGAAATTGAGTCATTTCGTTCCCGCCTGAACACTACTGTTCAAGAACTTGAACGTCATCAGTCATCAAAAAGTGACGTTGAACGAACATTTCAGAGGGAACGTGACGAATGGCTTCGCTTGCAAGACAAGCTCCATCATGACCTCTCTGATGTGCAAGAAACCAACAAGAGCTTGTCTCAGCAGCTGAGTAAAGCTGAAAGCAAAGCTAATAGTATAGAAAATGAGCTTCACCAGTTGAAACAAACGCTCAGAGAAAAAACATTGCTTTTAGAAATGACACAGAAAGAATTAAGTCAAGCCCAGTGTCAGGCAAAGGAATGCGATCATGCTCGACAACTTGAGAAAGATCAAGTAAGCAAATGTATAATAAAGCAGGAATCCATGCAGGAGCGATTGGCCCAGCTCCAGAGTGAAAACCTTTTACTCCGTCAGCAACTGGAAGATATGCAGAACAAGGGGATCATCAAAGAAAAAGTAGTGAATGATGTGCAGGACCGGTTTAATGATATTTTCAACAAACTCAGAGCAGATACTGAAAAGCAAGTTTACCTAGTGGAAGAGAGGAACAAGGAGTTAAATGCCAAGTGTACTGAATTAAGAGAACAAGTTTTTAAATATGAGACTGACAAAGTAGAAAGAGAGGTAAAGTATACACCTCGAAAGAACAATTTGAAGTTTGTCAGTTCTTGAAATTATTTTATGTTTCTAAAATGGACTAGGTATAAGTTATATGCATGGGCGCAAATAATGCTGATTTGTTCTGGTTTGTCATGTTTCTCTTGGAATTATGGAAGGTTTTAGCTGAAACAGGATGTTACTGCTCAGCAGTAACAGAACAGAGAGAACAGAAAAAAGGTGTCAAAGTCTAAGCTTTGATCAGGAAAGGTGATTCTTCTCTAGAAATTTTTTAGCTCTCTTTTTTAGTCTGTTTTATGCCCTATAGAATGGGGGTTTGTGTTTAATTGTTTCTATATATGTATTGCACTAATGACACAAATAAGAGTGGTATGAAAGGAAGAATCATCCAGTATGTTAGGGTTGAGAAATGAGGTGATGGGGGATGGATTTATATTAGGCTCCTACAGAGGAAAAAAAAATCGCTTCTCCATAAGTTGCTATTAGTGTTAGTAGTGTCTAGGTGTTAATTTATGTACTTGTTCCGTGGTTCCTAAGGGGCCTTCCTGTTCCTCGAGAAGTTCCTTTCAAACACTGACCTAAGCTTTCTCTTCTCTATTTTGTGATGTGTAGCCATATTTAAATGTGTTCTTTCTTTATGGCTCTGTGACTGACTTATTAACTGGAAAGAAGACTCATTAGGACATCAGTTAAACTGTCTTTTTTCAAATTCACACGGTACCTGGGTATGAAATATGCTCCTCTACAGAGCACTAGCATAATTTTATGTCACTCAACATGCATGAACCAAGTGTTGCTCCCATTTCTGCATGTAGATGGTTTTTGTCAAGAGAAAGGATGGAAGAGAATAAGGGCAGGGGTAGGAGTGAGGAATAGGTAGACAGCTGAAAAAGCTATATATATCTATATGATATATGCATTGTTGTATGCGTTCCTAAGAGTATGTGTGAGCTGACACAGGCAGGATGTAGGAACAACCCCAAAACCACAGATGAAATGCAAAGAGTAAATTTAATCTCAATACCTCATGAACCAGGGGATCTCCGAAGCAGCACCCAGTTAGAGGTACACAAGCAGGAACACAGACACCGCGGAGCTCAGTCCTTGCTAGCGAGAGAGAGACACCAAACCTGCTGTTCTCGCCTGTTTATCAGGGATTTAAGCAGGTGTAGTTTTCCACTCTGCTTTCGTCTTCTCTGACAGCAGGGCAGGAATCTCAAACATGTTCAATAAGGTGCCTCTAAGTCTATCACAGGCTTATGTTATCTAAGTGCAGGTGTTCTATTTGTCAAGTACGCAAGACTTAACAATGATTAGTGTGATATGTGTTTTCTGATACCCCACATGTGAGTCATTTGAGCATATTTACAGTCCTCCTCACTGATCTTCCATTACTTTCCCACAGCATAGAGCAGGTGGGGTCTTCTCTATTGACAGAGAAGTCTAACAAGTCTACCTCCTCTACTGATAGAAGAGTCTACCATTGCCCTACCAAGGCCAGGTAGAGCAGTGATTTAAAAGTTGCCTTACCCATTTTGTTTAATTTTCCTTTACTTTCTGTAAAGTAGGAACTAATCACATTCAGTATTTAAACACTCGAGTGTAAGGTTTGTCTACCTTAATGATTTGAATACTGATTTTGAAATTACATTTCATTCTTCATAACAAATCAAGAATCTTTGAGTGAGGTAAATACCTGCATGCATCCGATTGTTCATTTGTCAATTACTTTGGCGTGGGGAAGAGCTCCAGCAGTGCTGTCAATCTGTGAATTCTTTTGTATTCTTACTACCAGAATAACAGGTTCCTTTTGAACATACTACATATATATATATATTGTGAGTGTATATATATATATCTCTCATATATATGAACTCACTCATATGTGAAGTCTCCAGATTTTTGTAAACGTAATCTGTCAGTGTAAAGGCAGTTGTTATTCTAAAATGAACTCGGTAAGAAGACTACAAAAGGATGTGATTCAACATAAAGTATATCTCAAAACAGCTTTCAGACATGTGCATTCATTTTATTGTATTTGTATAATGGAAGAATAGTACAAAGAAC
The DNA here is from genome assembly GCA_013400135.1 of Rhinoptilus africanus. Lineage (NCBI taxonomy): Eukaryota > Metazoa > Chordata > Aves > Charadriiformes > Glareolidae > Rhinoptilus > Rhinoptilus africanus. The sequence goes on from VXBO01011973.1 coordinate 300,692, forward strand.
AGTCTAATACAAAGTCCTGCCTTTGGTCATCAGAGTAATATCTACAGTCAAACTATGGCTCTTAGATCACAACAGATTTCTTTAGGTTTTGTTAGAAAAAAACATGATTGCAGTGTGTGCTTATGTATTGTTCCCTGAGGAATAAACTTGAGCCTTTCTTACGTATTAGGAAACAGAAATCTTCATGAACAGCTCCTGATAGTTTGGAGGTGCTCAGCTGAGAAAGATGAAGAGAGGTCATTTCTGTGCAGATGCCTGCTGATGACAGGCAAAATTTCATACCATTGAGTTCAGTCTGAATACGGGGCTAATTGTGTAATCAAACAAGTTAAAGTAAAGGCATATTTCATGTTCTTACAACTTTCTTCATGCTCATTTAATTGCTTCATTAGGGCACGGTCAGACAGCTGCAGCAGGAGCTTGCTGATGCTCTTAAAAAGCAATCTATGTCAGAAGCTTCACTGGAAGTTACTACACGCTACCGCAGTGACCTGGAGGAAGACAAGCTGCGCTTACAAAAGGAATTGGAAAAGGTTAAAACGAAGGTATGTAATATATGTAACTATATGAATAAATCGGAGGGTGGCTGTTGAAAGTAGGAGCAAATCGTATCCTAAAACCCTAGAAAAAACTTCAACAGGATAGATTTAATGACGTGTGAATGAATTACACTGTTTTATAAACTTGGTGTCCATGTCTTTGACATGAGGACACTGTGTTATTACTTGGACAAAGATTTGCGTTTGCTAAGGTGCTTTGCAAAGTAATCAGATGTGTCTATAGCTTTTAGCATTTGGTTTGGCAAAGCAGGTTGTCTGATTTCTGAAGAACAGTAGAAACACTGGGCTGCTTCATTTGGGCTTTCTTATGCTGTCTATGCTTCCCCCTCCTGCCTGGATAACATGTTGTCAGCTCTGAATGTTTTTGTAACTTATTCTGCATATATTGCCATCCCTCCACCCCTTCTTTGTCCCTGCTGTAATTTATCATCCTTAAGCAGCTTTCTTGCAAGTGAATTGTAATCTCCTTTCTGAGGTGGGGACTGCCTTTTGCCGTGTTCTTACAGAAACTGAAGTATAGAAGCCTCAGACTTCTGAAATAGAAATCATGTTAATCTCCTTATGAGGGAGTTCTGAAGTCACTTTAGGAGAAGGTTGAACTTCTAAATTCATATTTTCAACAGAGGAGCAAACAAGTGGATACAAAGAGTGTCATGAGTCACTGAAAGGGTAGGAGGGGCAGTGTCGGTGTTTAGAACCGTGCTCTAGGAAATCAGTGTAGGGATAGAGAAGGCCAGTATAAAAGATGGTGAAGTAAGACTGTTTGTGTTCATTTGCTCGTAGAAGTGAAGGTTTGAATGTACTTGAAATGATCACAGTTCTTTGAGGAGAGGGTATGCGCAGAACTATGCAGTACCTGAATTTTTCAGCAGCAGTTGACACCTCTGTATCTGACTACTGTGGATTCTTACTGTGATTTTACAGCTGCAGGAGTTGGAAGAACAGCATCTTCAGTCTGAGCATTGTGTTCATGACTTGAAGACTGCCTTGGATAATAAGGAAAGAGAATTAATAGCTTCTTCCCAGAAACTGCAGGACCTCCTGCTGGCGTCTTCTGGGACTAACACTACTATAAAACAACTGGAAGAACACGTGCAGCGGTAAGAGAAGAGTGAAGTGAGGCATTTGTCGCTTTCTAGGATTGTGGGAAAACAACAGGATAGCCTTGTTGCAATCACAGCAAGCTAGTACATGATTTTGAAGGATGCTTTTCTTTTAGATTATGTTATTTCACACCATTCTTTCAGAACTGATGCTCTGGTAGATTTCCATAATAAGAACTGTATTTCTTTTTAAGCCTTGAAATTGAAAATGCCAGATTGGAAGCCACAGTCCAGCAACAAATCAATAGGATTGAAGCCCTTCAGAGAGACCTGCAAGCCTCTGCCTCAGTAAGCTGGTCATAAACTTCCCTTTTTGTGAGCTCCTCCACATAGTTACCTATTTCTGTGTGTTGTGGTTTAACCCCAGCCAGCAGCTAGGACCATGCAGCTGCTCGCTCACCCCCCAGCTTTCCACACATCCCAGAAGGACAGGGAGAAGAAGGGAAAAAACGAAAGAAAAAAAAAATGCAAAAACTTGTGAGTTGAGATAAAGACAGTTTAATAGAACAATAAAGGAAAGGAAAATAACAATAATAATAATAATGACACAAGTCACTCTCACCGCCCAGTGAATTGTCACCATCCCAAGAAATGATAGTGGATCCCCACCCAGCCATCCCCATATATACTGAGTATATACTGAGCATGACATTTGTAGTACAGAATATTCTATTGGCCATTCCATTGTTCTGTCTACATTCCTTCTTAGCTTCCATGGGAAGCTGAAAAGAGTACTTGAAAAGCATAAAGATTTCCTTTTCATGCATTGTTGAAATTTCTTTCATGGCAATCACTAGAAAAAAAATTAACTGTCACAGCTGAAACCAGAATGCTGCAGGGAAATTTTTAAATGAGGTTTTCCTGGAGGACCTAGGGGAGCTTGGGTCCTGTGTTCTTCTCAGTAAAGGCTGCTTGGAAAGCATCCTGGTCCATTCCCCAGCTTTCTGGTTTTGAGAGTTTTCCCATGCTACTATAGCAAGTCCTACTTACCACTCTAAAAGGTAAGGATTTGACACCAGTGCACTGTTGTAGCTATTTTCTGCTTTAGACCAGTTGTGACATCAGATGCTGCTTCAGATACTTGTTGCAATGTGTATCATTAAAGCTATTCATCCAGTTAACTTGTCAAAATTCTGTGGGAAATACTGATGCCAAGCACTTTGTGCCAGGGACCTGACTGGTATCATCAGACTCAAACAAAAATTATACCCCCCAGAGCTTTTGCTGTGCAGAATTGCTTTTCCTTTGGCCACTTGGTGTGTGTTTGCTTTCATGAAACAGTGAAGAGGAATTCCTGTGGTATCATTTACAGAACTCAGTGAAAGCCTAGGAATTTCCCACTGCTTCTATGCAGTGACTAATTTAAACTCAGATAAGGTGCTTTCATCTGTGGCCTATATGAAGCAAACTATTTTTTAGTTGTAACCAGTGAACTAAGGTTCTTGTTATGCCTGTTGTTAACTAGTGCTAAAGAGATTTTGAAAATAACTGTATGTGAAAGTTGAACTTTGTGATATGTGCTTACACTGACGAGAGCATAAGTACAAGAGGAAAGGCAGTCACGATGCTGATCCTTCCCCTTTGGTTAGTAGGGCATGGTTTTGAAATGTACAGTGCATGGGAACGGCTACTCCTGCCTTTTTTCATTGAAGATTTTTTCTGTCCCACATGATGTTCTCTCTCCCTGAAGCAAACAGCAGAGGTGATGATTGCTAAAAAATTTCCAGTGGCATCGAACTAAGGCATTAGTGCTGAGTGTAAATACTATAGGAATAAAGAAGTAGTGTATGTAATATTTATTTTTAGTAATGAGATGTAAACTTCAGTCTGGAAAGTTATAGTGTGTCTTCTTGCTTCTTTTAATGCTTCTGTAGGTTCGTAACCGCCTGGAAGACTTGATAACTAGCATACAGACAACACAGGCAGCTGCAGAGGACCACCACCATCAGCAGGTACGTGACTGGCTCCTGTGAATGACTTTTTCAGTCTTTGAATTTTTTGTGTGCAGGTAATTGATGAAAAGATCAGGTTGTGAAAAGGCTGTGTAGACACAGTTCAGCCGACAAATACCCTTCTGATTTTAGGGTAAGGCACTCTCAAGGAAAAAGGCTGTAATTTCTTCATTCCCCTGCTGCTGTGTTTTGTAGCTATGTTATGGCATGCAAGATACTTGCATTCATCAGCATGATTCATCTGATGAATTTTCTCCCTCATCCCACCAGGGGAAAGTAAGCTGTGTGGTGCTTAGCTGCCTACTGGAGTTAAACGATGGCAGATGACAGATAAGATGGATGTTGTGGACAGGGGGGACATCTGTGGTTGAAAGATGAGAGAAGAGACTGGACTTGGGAGATCCATGTTATCTTTGTATCTTTGTCAGAGACCTTGTGAGACCATATGAACTTCTGTCATAAGACCCAGAATTTCACTTAACTCTGTAAAGACACTTGAGAAAGTTGTATACCCTAGGGATTTTTTCTCTGAGCCTTTATGCTAAGGTTTTCATGACTTTCTGTAGATCAGTAGACAACTTTTTTTTTTTTTCCCCTTACAGAGTGCCACTAAAACTGTCTAGTCAACTTGCATTCTTTATACTTGAACTGAATCAGCAAGTTCTGTTCCATCTGTTAGACAAATCTTTGTCTTTGGATAGAAGCATATATAGCATGGCCAATTTGAAAACATTTTCTTGCTCTTGGGACATTTACAGTTGTTACAGACAGAGTGAGGGTAGGGTATTTTCTGTGGTGGGTACTAGAGGAATTATTATATTATAAAGTTTGTATCATTATGAACTCTGAAGGACCTGGAAGAAAGTTGTAAGGTGATTTTGTGTGTGTGTGTGCACGCGTGTGCATCTTCTAATCCCCCAAAGTTGTAACCTCATCTTGTCACTTCTGGAGTGTTTATTCTTTCCACCAGCTCCAATTGCTGTTCTTGATCATTTTTCCTGAGGTGGATTTTATGCTTCACGTTAAGCTTAACCGTAGATCTTGGAGAGGAGAGCTTAGACCTGTTTCCATTTAAGTTACTGCTTTCTATGGCAGTGTTGTCTTTCCAGTCACCATAGTTTTTTCTTTTGTCACTGTTGCTTTCACAGATGCAAATGCAGAATATGCTGGGTCTAACATCAAAGGAGTCGCACAGCATGTGGGAAGAGCAACTGAAGTCAAAATTCCACCTTCAAGAGCGTGTCGCTCAGCTTGACAGGGAAAAAGCTGAACTCTTGGAACAGGTGAGCACAGAAAATTCTCCAGACGCTTAGACAATACCTAGGAGAAATGTATTCACCTTTTTGTCGAGTTCCTACATACTCAGCTTTTTCTTTTATTCCTGCCATTCAGGCTCTGAGTATCTTGTGATTTGGGGATTATCCGGGAAGCAAAAAAAGCTAGCTGGGTATCTTGGTGTAAATTCTGGAGTGGCTCTCATGGGAAGAGTTCCCAGTGTGGTTTGCTATCAGTTGAGCACATCAAGTAAAGCTGCAGTTCCCCAATACTTTCTTGGATTCCTTCTTGTCACCACCTGACCCCTTGGTTTCTGTGCAGAGTTAAAATGCTTCATGTTTCCAGTGCAATGTATGGAGGAGCTGCTGCATGTTTTCAGGGTAGCAGCAGCTTAAAAGCCTTGCAGAAGAACGTACTAAAGGAATTCTGGGCAAATGAACTAGTGCCTGGGAAACAAGAAGTGGCTGCCGGTTTCCAAGGGGCAGTCTTTCCTTTTTCTTCTTTTCTGTAGAGGAAAAATGCAAGTACAAAGTCAAAACAGCCGCCAGCTCTCCTCTGGTTTGGCTGAGAAAACACCAAGAGGAAGAACAACATGTGAATAATTAAATACCCACAAAGAAAAGATGGAAGTAATGGCAGTGGGTAATAAAACATTGAAGAATTCCAAAGATCACATTCCTCCACAAGCCCCTGCCTGCTGGTCGTTGAAGATCCCATGAAAGCTTTAGATTGATCTATGTTTTCCCATGATGTGCATACCTACATAAACCCTTCTATGAGCAGGGGACCTGCCAAAGGTGTTCTCCAGCATCTTTTCCACCTTTTTGCCTTGAAGCATTAGAAAAGGGTGGCCTTTGCTTCAGTGGGGGCATTTGTTTCTGTTGTTAGGTATTGACCTGTTTGATGTGAAACCTGAAGTGATTAAATGTTCTCAGGAATTCTGTCCCTTGGCATCCTGTGGAACTTGGCTAAGAGAGACGTACTGACGCTTCTTTGTGGAGAATGCTAGATGCACATATTGCATGTAGATACTGTTCCTATGCTATGTCTGTCATGTATCTTTTCTGTTTTCAAAGTGTGAGAGTGAAAGAAAGAAAGTGAAGAAGCTGGTAGAGTTGAAACGCTCGGTCGAACTGCGTCTGGACCAAGAAATGAAAAGAAACACCGAACTGCAGAAAGACTGTAAGAGGTATGGCTTTTTAGTATGGTGAAGAGGTATCCCTGAGTAGAAGTCAAGCTTTATTGAACTTTAATGTAAAAATCTGTGTACATAACTGTTTGTGAGCAAATTCAAGCCTCATGTTAGTTCTTGCAAGGTGCTTCTGTACATGAGCCTATAGTTTTCAATAGCTGCCAAAAGAATTGCAAATGCAGGTTGCCCTGCAGTTCTCCTGGAAGGGAAGGAAGTCTTTTGTTCCTCTTCTCAGGTGAAATCTGGACCCTCCAATAGATTTGTGGCATGGGAATGCTGTTTTTTCTCAGTACTTCCTGGTGTGCCAAGCATGTTAAAGATGAAGCAAGCCAAGTCTGCGCTGTTTACGTAAGAGTACATGAAAAAGGCCGGTTGTTCCTTTGCTTCATTGTTTTCTCAACTAATTTCTTGCTTAGGTTGAAGAAGCTTCTGAGCAGAGCTATGAAGAAACTAAAGGTGTATGAGGAGAGAGAGAAAGAGTCCCAGCTTAATTTGCAGGGAGAAATGAAGAACAGGTATTCTGAAATGGTCAATGAAGTTGGTAGATTAAGAACAAAGGTGAGCTCTGGTTTGTTTGGGGTTTTTTGGTCATGGTGTTTTTCCTTTTGAAACCTGTGTCATTTTTTCTCTGTACTTCTTTTCATGTTGTTTTTTTTTCTTCTTGGCTGTATTTTTGAACTGATTGACTTTTTTGTTGCTCTTTCTACAGTTAGAATAGTAGATGACTGTAACTGTACCGATGTATTTATCATTATGGGTAAGGATGAAAAACGTTATGCGCAAAGCAGTATCTGCAAGGCCACATCAAGGGCAGGCTGTTGTGTAGAGGAAGGGTGAGCCGAGAGCCACAGCAAGGCTGTCATGGTCCGTGACCTCATGGGCCAGGGAACAGTCCCCACAGGCCCTCACCAAAAAGAACTGAACAGCTCTGGCCACAGTAAGCGGGGTCAGCCAAGAGCACACATCACCAGGCCAGTCCATAGGGACGGGCAGGTCTGCAGTCCAACAAGGACATCGTGTCCATGGGTGAGGGTCAGGGCTGAGAGCAGTGCGGCCTGGCGCAGGCCTGGCTGCAGCTTGAGGCCATGGCAGCATCTTCTAGGTCTGACGCCTTAATTCCTTCTCTGGAAGAGAGGGGAGTAACACTGCCATACCTCGAACAACTAATGAAATTGTGTTTCCTCAAGGTCAGCCCCCGAGCCCTGTCTTAGGCACGAGTTGAGCAGGAGGCAGTTCAGGGTTTGCTTTTAAAAATGGTGTCGGTGAAGCGATGCAAAAAAAGTTCTGTAACTTGCTGTTCACTAGTAGCTGTCTCAGCCCATCTTTCCCTTGTCATGAGGACCCAGAAGTAGGGTTCACAGAAGTGCTTTTGAAGTTGCTCTGTCTGTTCAGTAGCATGTAACCTTCTGCCTGCTTCTCCGCTCATTACTCAGATTTGTTGCTAAAGCAGCCATGTTTCGGAGCTAGGTTTGTATTTGGAAGGTATTGCAGAATGAGTCGGCTTCCTTTGCAGCAGCTCATTTTTAGTCCAAAAGTTTGTGGGATTTTTGTGTTTCTGTTGGAAGAGTTATTTTGAATGACAGGGAAGGGTATTACATTTAGGCAGCTTTTAATAAGTCTAAAGTTTCTACTTTCTGTTAGAGACTCTTTCAAGTGTTTACTATGCTAGTTATCTCCACACTGTTTTTTAACAAAAGACAGAACATCATGTTTTATGTTCAGTAGGTATAGAAGGATGTTTTTCTGGAGGGGGAAAGAGGAGGACAGAGCTGTAGTTGGCCATAAGGACCTATTGAAAGTCTGGTATTTCCTGCAAAATTTTGAAATAAACTGCAGCTTTGAGCTAAAGAGACTACGTTTTCCTCCACCACTGCTGTAAAAGCAGTGTAAAATATTTACAAGTCTTTCAGCGTAATGGAAGAAAATGGAGTATCTGTTTCTTGCCTTTCAGTTCTGTAATGAAGCTTTGACTTTGTGGACAGCATGTAAAAATTCCTCTAAAGCATAATATGTTGTTTCTTCTGACACCAGAAGATGGCTAGGTATGGGTGTGTTTGATTTCCCATGAGCATATGAGCATCTCATGGAAGAATAGCCCTAGTGCTTTTCAGCCTAGCCCGATGGGGGAAATGCTGCTACTTTGCGGTAGGTCACAGACCAAGAGGTACCAGAAGACCTGAGAAAGGATGGGAGCCTGAGGGATCCTATCTGAAATTATGTGAAAGCTGTTACTGTTTTAAAAGAAGAGCCTAGTTTCGCTTTGGTTTTAATACTGAGTGAGCAGATATAAATACTGTCTTGATGACCAGTTTTCACAGGACTGACTAATTTTATATCCTTTTGAATTCCTTTTTTTTTTTTTCTGTCTACAGGTTGGTGAACTTTCACAGCAGCTGGAGACAGAGTCTAAAAAATGCATTCAGCTAGAAACACAAAATCAGGATTTGCGAGAAGAGTTGACCACCATGCGTGGGAACCATGAAAAATTGGAGAAGAGCAAATGCCAGCTGAAAGAAGAGGTAGCTAACCTCAAACACCGTTTGGAGACTAACATGGTGGATCACAGACAAATAGAACAATATAAAAAGGAGATGGAAGAACGTGCTGGACAAGAAATAAGACAAAAACTACAAGAAGTCAATCTATTTCTGCAGGTAAGTGAATTTCTCACATGTTTCTGTAGCCTCTATTATATACTTTTGTTGTGGGCATCATTTTTTAGAGGGGTTTTTTTTTTGGTGCCTGATTCTATGTGTTAGTGCTGTCTTTCCTGAAGGGAATATAGTTGGGCAGGGGTGCTTTCATGTGTGTATAATGTGCCTGCAAGTTCCTGAATCAAAAGCTTGCCCAAGGTAGATTTCCATTTTGCAGTTCTTGGTGGGAGGAGAGTATTGCTATCTCCTGGTCTTGTTCTTGCTGTTCATCCTTGTTACGGTTGTCATGGCCAAATGTACAGGTCCTGTTTTGTCATTGTACAGGGAAAAGTGCTCAGAAAAGAAGCCACCAAAGTTGGGACTGGGCAAGGGCGCAGGTGAGGGATCCTCATAATTTCCTTGAGGAATCCTTTTCTATATGCCCTGGCCTACATAGACAATGTTCTTTCATTAGTAGCTTTGATGAATAATAGTGCTAAGAGAGGGGTTCTTTCTGAATTAAAATAATTATTTAACATGGTAGTTCCAGGGTTCTGCCTTGATTGTTGATGGCAGTGAGGAGGCACAGTTGCCTCACTGAGTAAAAGTGGGTCCTTGCAATTAGGCAATTGACTGGTGGGGAGAGTTCTCTTTTTCTTTGCCGTGGTTGAAAGTGCATTATCTGCTTCAGACGCAGGCAGCTTCCCAGGACAGATTAGAACAAATCAGAGCCAGTAATCATGCTTCGTTGAGAAACCAGCTAAAACACAGAATTAGAAATCTCGAATGTGAATTGGACAGGATAAAAAATACCCAACAAGACAGTATTTTTCAAAAAGAATCCACACAGGCAGAAGTGGAAAGGTACAAAGAGCTGTATCTGGAGGAAGTGAAAATTAGAAGATGCCTAGCAAATAAACTTGAAAGGTAAGTCCATGCTTTTTTGGAGTGGTAATGAGATACTACTTTTTCCTCATGCATTTTCCTCCTGAAATTCCTCTTCTGCATCTGCTCAGCATTATGTATGTAAGCATAAGATGGCATATTTGGGAGGGAAGTACCTTAAGACCCTTCCCCTTCATTAGAACTGTCTTCATTTGCCTTTAGTATTCCAGCAGGAACACCACTGATCATGGCATCAGTAGGGTTTTTTTAAGTTGATTGTGTTTTAACAGGCAACCTTTTTGCCAGTCTCTAATACTCCTCCTCTTATTCTGTATGGCAGAAAAGATAAATTTCATGTCCTATACTGCTTGAATAAGGATAGGCCCTTCAGAGAACAGAATTTGATTCTGTGAAGCAAAAAGATAAATAACTTTTGGCTTCCATTTTAGCAGTGTGTCTGAGTTTTGAGCTTTCCTTGGGAAAGGGATAGTAGCCTGAAGTTCCTATGCAGGTGACGTAGCTTTCAGAAGAAGCTGTGTAAACACGTGGCATTCACAGATTCCTAAGTGTTGGTAACTCCTGCTGCTCCTTGCAGGTATTGTCACTTGTTAGAAATAGGTTCTCCAAGAAACCTCAGATCAAATGATGTTCTTGTTTTGGATGCTCTTAATCACTTCCACTTCAGAAGTCAAATAATAGTCAGAGACCTGGCGGGTAACTTTGTGAAAGTGTTATTAACAAAGATAATTCTTTGTATGCTTCGAATGTTTCAGAGCTAATGAGAAACTAGCAGAAGCCAACGCTAAGCTCCTTCAGGAGCGCCGTAGAAGCAAATCTTTAATCACAAGCAGCATTGTCACTGGAGGTCTGGCTGCAAGTCCAGTTCTGTATTCAACTGAACTGGGACATCTTGGCAACACCTTGGCACTGAACAGAAGTCTAGGTCTAGGAGGAAGCTTCCTAAGCTCAACTGGGAATTCATTATCATCAAGAAACAGGGTGGAAGCCTACGTGGCTAAGGTAAGCATTTTGAAACACTGTTCTCAACTACTGCTAAAGAGTGTCCATAAGCAAGGTTATGCTTTTTAGCCTAAATTTAGAATCCATTTATAGTTCCAAACCATATGGTCTAATATGGTAAAACAGCTGCTGATCATCAAAAAAGTACAGAACTATATGTAGTAGGAGTGAAGACGTCTGCTCATCAGGGTTGTACAGATTTCCAAGAGTGCTCAAAGACAAAAAAAATACTGACATCTAAATAATGAACTGCATAACTACATTCTTTTACAAGAGAAGTTGTGATGAAGAATACCGTGGCATAGGAAGTTCCCAGTGAAGCTCTTCATTAAATTTTAATGTATACTATGTATGACCTATTTAAAACAGCTAACTTTATGATGGCAAAATCTCAACAGGCATCTTTAAGACACCTTTTCCTTCGGCACTGATCTTCATTCTAGTAGTTTCTTCACTGGAAGGTGTTTTAGTACATTAATACAACAAAGGGATGCTTCAAAAATAGGATGGTATGAATGGGATCACATAACTTCTCGCTTTATATTTCAGTGCAGGATGTATGCTATGCGTAGCAGGCATTTGTTTTTGTAGTTCCTGCTAGGTGTTATTACATGAAAAGGTAAAGTTAACTACTCAGGAAGTCTTGACAGCTTTCTGATTTTGCAGCAATGCTACAACCTCTGCAATACCTCTGGTCAAAGCATGCCCTGTAATTAGCAGTCAGTGTGATCGTACATCTCTCACAGAATGGTGAACAGTATATCATGAGATTTGGAAACCAGATTTCAGTAGTTGTAATCAGTTTCCCACCTAGCACAGGGCTGAGGTGTGGACAAGCTTCGCTAGTCAGTCAGTGTTCTGTCTCTCCCATATTCTGTTGTTGAATGAATGTGAGAAGTATTCCTTCACTTGGAGGTCCATCTCAGTTCAGTGGTCCCACCCAGATTGGAAAGAACCCATTTAAACAATGTGTCTACATACTGCAGCTGGGTTAAAAAACAAAACAGACAAACAAAAAATGGACAAAGCAGTGTAGGTAATGGATAGCAGTGTCAGGTACAGAGATGAACTTTTGTGTATCACTTTGAACGTGTTTTTCAGGAAAGAGGGGTAAATATATATTACAGAAGGAACTCAGGAGACAGTACAGGACCACCATGCTGTTCTGCATGCAAGCAGTGGAAAGGAGGCAAAATTCAGGGACCCACTGCAAAAGCGACATAAGGAGAAGGCCCAGACAAGGGAACAAGATGGGTAGGGAGCAGAGAAAAAGTGAGGAAAAGAAAGGATAGAGAGATGGGAGCAAGATGTTAAAGGAAGAAAAAGGCAAAGGAAGAAACCATCCTACATCTAGGAAAAAAAGCTGCCCTAGTTTAAAATAAAAGGGTTAACAGTTGTGCCTTTTTTTTTATTTTGATGTAGAAATTCTTAACTGAATTACAGCAACATTCTTCAGGTAGTCCTTTCAATTTTAATTTTTCAGACGAAATTGGAACTCTCTGGCCATCTCAAAGTTTTGTCATTATCAACACGGATACCTTTACTGGTTTACTAGCTTCCCTTAAGTATATTAGAGAAATTAAGTATTTTAAAAGGCTATTTCATAGCTCGTTGTTTTTATCCAGTTGCTAATATACGCAGATATATATTTCAAATAGTTAAATAGGCTGCTTCAACGTTTTGTGAAAAACAGTTCCCAAATCTATCTGTGAAGAACACTTGAGCTGATTCCATAAAAAGCGTGCATTAGATCTGAGAATGGTGATACTGTTCTCACTTGGTGTCCTGACTTCAACAGCAACCATAAAGTTTCTTTTCACAGCGTATGTCTCTCACTTTTTGTGATGGATTGCCATGATGGGGAATGCTAAAGCATTAAGGTTTTGCTACTGTTTTTTGAGGGTTTGCTTTGGAGGTTTAGAAAAGAGAACCAAAACACCCCATCAGCCTTGAGCAGACTCTCAAGGAAGTTGAACAATTATGTATAATATTTCCCCAGTCTGCAATCACTGATGTCAGGTGGGGGGTTCTGTTTGTTAGCTTGAGGGCTGTCTTATATACCTCAATGTCTCCTTCCTAGTGCAGTTTTGTTAGTAGGGCTTAAGTCCCCTGAAGTTCATTCTGATCTTATTTGCAACCTACAGAGACTTTTACTTTGTCAAAAGAGGAGCTGAAGATAATTGGCTGTTACTATATACGGTTTTTCTTCTCGGGATTAGCTTTTAATTCTAATATAGTATTAAATTCGAACATTTTTTCCCTGCATGAGGGCGAGTACAACTACTGCTAAGTCCTCAGAGAAGTTACCCATTTCTTACCATTTCTGCCAGGTTCTTTTAAGAAAAAGCTGGAAATCTCAGCATGCCTGTTTTCTCTCAATCAAAGCTGAAGGCTGGTCTCTGAATTGCATGTGTGAATTTATCCTCCCAGTTACTAAATCCAGCTGTGCATCCTTTTGTGATATTTCTTCCTGTAATCACCAGTTAGGGAACAACTGGTAGTGGCACCATCTATAGCCTCAAGTCACTCAGTGTTCAGTGTATTCAGGAAAGTCTTAAGACCTGATCTTCTCTTTCAGAGTCCTTCAGGAAAAAGGAGCGGGGTTCTCAGAGATGCAGTAGTCACTAGAGGACGTGCATCCAAGTGGGCATTTGACTTAGAACTGCTGGCTTTTGTTTCCTCAACTGGGTGCAGTATGTCATTAACAGTGTTTAAAGCCATACGGTATCTCTGAGACACGGAAAGTACAGGATTCCTGACATGTGCATCTAAAAAAGAGGATTGAATTGGAAAATAAGGCTTTAAGTCAGGAAGTGACAAAAGGGAAAACTGCATGTATTCCTCTGCAGGGGTGGTGGGTGGTGAATCTCGATCAGTTTGCAAATGCAAAATTACTAGATGTACAGTCTGTGCTGTCATTTCTGCAGGAGTCCTGTGTCATTCAGGACAAGTTGGAGCATGAGGAAAGAATTCAGAGATAACAGTTTAAGTGGCTTTTGAAGTACTTTTCCATTTGTGCTGCTTAGTACTCTGCCTCTTCAGCAGATTGTTTGAAGACAGAAGAGTTTCTCTGACTCTAAGCCTTTTATTCACTTCACTGTTTGCTTCATTTATGCTTCAGATTTTTTGCAGTAACCTGGTTCCCTTCTATAGAATTTGTCTTGCCTTTAAATTCAAGATGAGCAGTTCCTTCTCAGTTGGAGATTACAAATGCTCCTGCCACTAAAGCTCATAATGACAGGGAGTTAAGGAGCTTAAATTGCAGTGTACCTTAGGTAGTCCTCTTTCACTTCTTTTTTTAGTCAAAGCTCTCTGTGCAGGTTTGATGGTTCTCGCAGTCGCTTCCTCAAGGTGAGAAAGGCTATTTGAAGTAGAGGACATGCCGTTCCGAAGAGGAGGATGTTTATGTAAACGTGGTTTGTGCAAAAGCTTTTAAATAGCTTCAAGGACAAGAACGTGAATATACTTCACACTGCTGGTAATACTTCAAAATGCTGGTATTAATTCTTTGTCCATGCAACTGTTGGAAAAAAACACTGGTACATGGTGCTGATTGCAAACAAGAGGAAGAAGTGCTCCTCTAGCAAGTGGACACAGTTGCTTCTTTTAGACATAACTAGGGAACTTGGACTTTAAAGGCTTGAAAGATTTCACTGTTTCCCTAAACGACTACTTAACATGGGAGGCGAATGTCAGTCATTATGCATATAGCCTTACATTTTGAAGATGGTCATGTTGCAAGCTCAGCAAAAAGTTAGCATTTTCTTCTTTAAAAAAGCATAAAGAAACGTGTTCCATCACAGTATAGCCCCTTCCTTCTTATCAAATATATATGCTACAGAAATTACTAGCCTTGAAATGGAAGTGCAAAAGCATCTTGAAAAATAAAAAAAAGTTCATACTGGCACAAGCTCACTCACTAGTAAAATCCCAATTATGTGCAACTGTCTTTAGGGGTTTTTGGTTGTTTTTATTTTTATTAGAGCTCCAGTAATGAGGAATAAATTACAAATACTTGAAAAAATCTGTGCATGTAATTACAAACAGTGACTGTATCAACTAGCAGTTCATTATGTTCTTGGAGGAGGTTGGCTGAAATATGGTAGGACTTGTGTCATAAGAAGGATGTACATGTGTATTGCCTGTCCTCTACAGGAGGAAAGACATCTTTGACAAGTTCTTTTTGTTTTTTTATAATCTGTTTTACTGACTCCCGAACTGTTTATGAATTAGCATGTCACCATCCAGAAATAGATTGAATCAAGCAGATGAAACAAAAATATGACGTACTGTTAGTGGCCTGTGTATCCTAAATTGGGAACTGTTGCCTTAGTCCATAGGCTAAGAGGAGAATGTCTGCTGCAAGTGCTGCAGGGAGATTTTGGGACTGGAGTCCTGTTGTTAGGGTTTAACAAAAGTCAAGCTTAAATCCTAACAGCTGTGCCAAAGGCTAGTGAAAATGAAGGCGGGTGTCTTGACACAGAACATATTAGTGAACTTTGCTAGCTGCCACCAGTGTGAGTTAGTGGTTTTACGAAACCAGGTTTCCTACATAATGTGAGAAAGGGAATGCCTGCTTCCTACCATGTCAATTTCTGTTCCTTTTCTGATTTTGTTTTCATCTGCAGTCTTGTTTTGTAGCAGTCTTTGTATTGTTAGGTTTTTTACTTGCTTCATTTACATATAGGCCATGTTCTTATTTCTCACTGAAGACCCTTGAACTTAAGGCCGTTTTTCTTTCTTCTTCAGCTCCTTAATCAAAAATCTGTTCTTCTCTCTCTTCTCGGCAGCCAGATACATGACAAGGTTTGTAGCCAGCATTATTTAATGATAGATGCTATTTTATACTGGAAATGTTTTGTCTATTTATGCTTTTAGGTTTTGATTAGACCGTACTGATGCATTCACATTTTCCTAGTACTGCAAATATTTTGAACTTAATTAGCTTGTCCAAGTGAAAGAATGACTGCTGCCAAGTACTTCATGTTCTATATATTTGTAATGGTATGGCTTCTGTGGTAGTTAACTATCTGTAAAATGACAGTGTATGGATTTAATCTGTTATAATGGAACCTCTTTAAACTATAGAAGTAGGCTGGTGTTTACTCTCCTTGCCAGTTCTGATAATCAAAAAGTTCTTGGTAATAACAGCGATTGTGTCTGGAGAACCCGGACTGTCCTGAAGTTGAGTTCCTAGACTCTAAGTTAATCATCTCATGGATTACAGGATCTGACTTACTCTGTGCTCAAGCAACCCATGTGGGTAAGTAGTAAGTCAACACCGGCTTCTGAAAAAGAATTATTGAGAAGGTGACTGCTGCAAGGGAAGACAGTATGCTACTGCCTGAAGAGACGTGCAGTGACATGTGAAGTACCTGCTCGGGAGGTTTGGGATAGTCAGATGTGATGCTTTTTCCAGGAGCTTGGGGGGAAGGAGTGGAGGCAAGTTATTGTCCTCAAAGGTGTATTCTGCTTGGCTCTTTATTCCCTTTTCAGAAATAATTGTGTTGGCTCTATTTCCCCCTATTTCTCTTTCCTTAGGTATGGACGAGAATCACAAAGGTGTTAATACAATGAATAAGAGGAAAACAAGATCTTGTTCTTCTCTTGATTCATCCACACATGTTGCAGAGGGTCCTGTGGACCTTCTGGTCATTCTTAAGGCTCTAGAAACCATGGAAAGTGGTTTCTTCTAACACCTCAACTACTATTGCTTTACTTAGAATTGGTCCTGGGTTTGGGTCATCTTTTGGTCTAGGCATTAGTTTTCCTGCTTTTTTTCTGTTACTTATGCTATATTTCATGTGTTAGGGGGTCTCTTCTCCCCAGGATGTTGTTGCTGCTTGTACCTGCTTGAAAACAATTAGAGGTTTAGGGATTTGGAGAGGTCCTTTTCTGTTGTTTTGTTTTAAACTCCGTGCTCCCCTTTTCTAGCTGTGAAGGCACAGATTATTCCAACAAAGTACCACTGAATGGTGTTTCTCTGGAGGAGCTGGTGAATTTGGTCGCAGCTGTCCCTGTAGTCCTGGAGAGAGAGCCCTTCCCTCCACTTTGCTGGCTCTTTGGTCACTGGAGTTACTGCCTGTTACTGCTTCTCTTGTGAGGGCAGGCAGAGTGCTTCCCTTCCTGAGGCTCTTGCTCTCTGTGGCCTGTTGAGTACATTGTGCAGTGTTTCAGTTCTTTCTTTTTGTGTTGGTGTGTTGCTAGGTGAGCCTGCCCATTTTATAAAATAAATACTTATTTCCCCAGGGATTCAGTACTAAAATCAAAGAATCACAGAATGGGTGAGGTTGGAGGGGGCCTCTGAAGATCATTTAGGCCAACCCTTTTCCTGCTCAAAGCGGGGTCAGCTATAGCAGGTTGCTCAGGTTTATGTCCAGCCAGGTTTTGTACATCTCCAGGGATGGACACTCCACAGTCTTTTCTGGGCAACTTGTTCCAGTCTTTGACCACGCTACAGTTAAAAAAAATTAAAAATAAATGTCACATGTTAAAATGAAATTTCCTCTATTTTGGTTTGTGCCCATTCCTCTTGTTCTTTTACTTGGCACCACTGAGAAGAGTCTNGCCTCTGAAGATCATTTAGGCCAACCCTTTTCCTGCTCAAAGCGGGGTCAGCTATAGCAGGTTGCTCAGGTTTATGTCCAGCCAGGTTTTGTACATCTCCAGGGATGGACACTCCACAGTCTTTTCTGGGCAACTTGTTCCAGTCTTTGACCACGCTACAGTTAAAAAAAATTAAAAATAAATGTCACATGTTAAAATGAAATTTCCTCTATTTTGGTTTGTGCCCATTCCTCTTGTTCTTTTACTTGGCACCACTGAGAAGAGTCTGGCTCTATCTTCTTTAACCCCCCCACCGGGTATTTAAACACATAGATAAGGTCCTCCTGAGCTTTCTCTATTCCAGTAAAGAAACAGTCGCAGCTCTGTCAGCCTCTCCATAGATCATGTAGTCCAAGCCCTTCAGCATCTTCATGGCCATCATAGGCTTGGAAGCTATATGGTATCAGTCTTGGAAGTCACTTCTGCGTGTCACAGACTTGGTGGAAAAACTGTAGGAGTCACATATATTTTTATATATGCCTGTCCTGGTATTTGCAATAACAATAAAGAAAAATCTTGGTATGATCCGTAGGAACTCTTTCAATTTTCCCTTATAAGTTGGAGAAAAGAAGAATATTGGCGCATACTTTTTTCTATATAATGGTGTATGTCAGTCTTGCAGCAGCTGTTCTTGCACCTCTTTTCTTACGAAGTTGCAAAAGCCAGCCTCAACTCAGTTGTCCCTATGGATGGCATTTGTGCATATCTCAGCATTTAGCTGACACTCTCATGCATTTGATGACAAAATTAAGCCATACCTTCAGTGTAATAACTCCACTGGGCTTTCGTCCTGTGTATTTTTTAAATGCCCAGTTACAAACCAGCTGGTGAGTTACAGATTGTTTTGTGCAAAACTTAACATTGCAACAGCCTGGCTGACCAAGAGGTTCTCTTCATTAAAAATCAAACCCCAAACCAAGATGTCTCTCTTTGGGTTGATATTTTTAGGTTTTATGATATGTTATGTGTGGGTTTTAAGAATGTCTTAGAAGATTAATATTACAAAAATATAACGGTTAAAATATTAACTGTATATTTTCTGTATAATTCTAGGTACAGCAGGAACTGGATGAAAAAATCACTAAAGAACTTCAACAGGGTAATGTGTCATTATGTTAGGAATGTTTTTAAGGAAAAAGATGGCTGTTCTTAACTCTTGAAAATAATGGCTTGAGAGCTCTGAAGTTCCTTTGCTAATCACAGGGATTTTTATGCTAGCTTGCCAGTTTAGATTTGAATGTGAAAAATTCCTGCTTACCAAAATATTGTGTAGAATGTTAAACAGTTGCCTGAAAAAAACCCAAGCGCAAAGAAAACTAACCCGTTTCTCCCACACAGATACACTTGGCTTAAGCTGAAGTCCCCTTTCACTAGAGTTGATCCTCAAACATGAATGTAAAAACATAAAAGAAGCCCTGAGATAAGATTTTTATAGACTTCTGCCATCACTTCTCCTTCCATGTACATAGACTGCATTCAGCACTAAACCACACACATTCTCTGCTGTTAGCTCTTGATTTTTGCTGTCTCTTATTCAGTGCTTGTATTTGTAATTTACAT
This sequence comes from Rhinoptilus africanus, assembly GCA_013400135.1. Taxonomy (NCBI): domain Eukaryota; kingdom Metazoa; phylum Chordata; class Aves; order Charadriiformes; family Glareolidae; genus Rhinoptilus; species Rhinoptilus africanus. Next base: position 319,478 of record VXBO01011973.1, read on the forward strand.
GTTGCAGTCTTATTGAATGAGCAAGAAGAATATAATCAGTGACAAGAGATATCTTTTCTTTAGGGAAAGATCATTCAGTAGTGTTTAGGCAAATGTAAGGTGAGTTGAATGCTTGTAATACACAGCATAAAACATGCTCTATAATATGAGGCCAGATGTCCAAAGAGGAATTTCACCTATTTAATGATAATTGTTCCTCCAGAACCACCACAGTCACTGGTGCTATTTCAAAGCAGGTATGCCCTGAGAGCGTTTCCTTCTGTTCCTGTATGCTTTTAATCATGCAGAGAGTGTCCAACTGTAACTCCGTAGCTCTTTCCATGTGTCTGAATGGACACAAAGCCATGGCATTGCATCCGTGTGCATTTTGGACATAATTGTGCATCTGCTAAGAATCATAGAGTACGTTTGGTTTGGGGACCTTGTCTGAAAGAGGTGGCTGGACAAAGATGGCAAAGGTGGGTTTGCTTTCATTGGGTATGTGTTTTTCTGGAGGAAAGAGGGTTTTGCCAGGACGAGTTACAAAGACGCCCCTCAGAGAAAAGGTGCCAGGCTTGTGCTGGCCTGACTGCAGTGCAGAGATGTTTGCATTTTCACAGGCACATTCTTTCCAAGTTTGTCACAGTGAATGCAGACACTGGTTTTTAGGAATAGCGTTTGAATAAATCACCGGTTTGAACATTTAAGGAAAACAGACACTCAAAGTTGAAGCAGTCTGCAGGGGGCTAAATGTAGCGCTGGTGTAAGTAGGAGTCTTTTGTCGATTCCCTGTAGGTGGTCAGTGTGTAACCTCTGGAATTTCTTTCACTAGCTTTAGAAATACTGTTGACTGAGAAGCAAACATGGACAAATGTGTTTCTTCCATTGTGTCTAGCCCTTTCGTTGTTACATTCTCTTGGAAGTTTTTAAATCTCTTTCTGGATTGCAGTTTCTGCAGTTACCCATAATGTTTCTACAGTGACTTATGTGGCCCTGTCTACTGTAAAAGTAACACCAGGAAACTTGTCTCTTTTCTCCCTAGCCACTGCTGAACTTGAAACTGGATCTGCTGGAGCTTCTCCCATGGTATCTACTGATGGATCTTCAAAAAACGTCCATGCTGACCAGGATCCCCTTTGCAGGGCAATACAGGAGTACCGTGATGTTTTAACCAAAAATTACTTGATTTGAACAAAAAGCTAGGGAAAGGCTCTGGAAATCATTTTGTTTACGTTGTGCATCTACGGTTTCCCATCCCACAGTTCAGATGTGTTTATTACAGTCTGAATATAAATTCTAACTCTTATTAAATAGATGTCAAGCACATTGCATTTACCTGTTTACTGATGCATAATTGTTTTATTTTGCACTCACAATAAGAACCATATCTGTTTTTTCTGACTAGCAGATTGACTAGTCTTGATTCTTGAGCTTGACAGAACTGTCAAAATGTTTCTTATTAAGGTAGATGCATTATTTTGCTCCGCTCATGTTCTGTGTTTTAAGAAAAGCATTTCCATTGTTCTGTTTCATCCTTTCGTTCTATGTGTTTTTAATGTTTCCAGTGTTATTTTAATGCTTAGGACATTATTTTATGTTCTTTGAGCCTGCTGCTTCAGTCCTGATGCAGTGACTATTCACTGATAAAGTTTTACCAGTGTTCAAGCTGGAGAATGGGGCACTTTACATTGCTGTCACTTTATGCACCTTAGGTTTAAAATTACTGTGAGTGTATAGTAGTGCCAAGAAAGTTGTTATTTTTGGTTTCGATATGTTTGGTTTGTATCACAGAACCACAGAACGGGTAAGGTTGGAAGGGACCTCTGGAGGTCATCTGGTCCAGCCCCACTGCTCAAGGGGGACCACCTAGATCCAGTTGCCCAGGACTACGTTGGCTTTTGAGTATCTCTAAGGACAGAAACTCCACAGCCTCCCTGGGCAACCCACGCCAGTGCTTCGTCACCCTTGCAGTAAAGAAGTGTTTCCTGATCTTCAGATGGCACCTTCTGTGTTTCAGTTTGTGCCCATTGCCTCTCACGGTATTCATGTTGATTTTTGTATTAAAAATTGATGCGTCTTTAGACATTCACAGTTTCTACATCAACACCTGCGGTGCACCTGAAACACTTCATACTGGGGGGAAAGAAGGAATGTTAATATCTCAACTTTCGGTCTCCTCAGTACTCATGTGATAGGACAGCCCATTGTTTTGTTGCTTCTAGCAGCCGATGGTATGGTGGCTGTAGCCCAGATGTCAGCCAGTGTTGTGGGGCATTTGTGTCAATAAAACAAACAGTTTTACTTACTTCAGGGAGTTACCTGTTGTTACTAAAGATCTGCAGTGGTCATTTCCTGTCTGCACAAGTCACTAGCAACCAGATTATGGAACAAAGTCACAATTCTGGAAAAGTAAGAATGGTTGTACCGAGATGAATCACAATGGGAAAAATTTGTGGATTTTACACACTAATTCAAGGACTTGAGTTAACAGGCAGTGAGGAAAGCAAGGAATGCTGCTGTGACACTATTTTTTTTATATGAATAAATTTTTGTGACGTTAATACACTGTATTTAATTCCAGATACTCTGTTTCAACTGGATATTTAATAAACTTTGTAATTTAGCACACGTCTTTGTTTTATTGTTCTCCTTCTTGACTTTGCCTTCCAGCCTGTTCCCTGCCCCTCCAGAGCTCTCCTCTGCTCCCTTCAGCTCTGTTCACGGCTGCATTGTCAGCATGTCCTGGAAGGCCGGCAAAAGGCCAGCACACGTCTGTGTCCTTTTCCTCCAGGGAGGCTCGAAGCACAGTTGTGTTAAGATTCTGGACTAGAGTTGAGGTATTGCTAATAACCAGTTCCCAGACTCTCCTTGCATTTTAGAGAAATCCTTCCTGTGGCCTGGGCAGGAGATAGCGGGTGACGGGGGGTGTCAGCTTAGATTTGGAAAGGGGGAAAAGATGAGTAGTGCTACCATAGCACGAATATGTCCACCCAGTGAGCCTTGCCTTCTGAAATATCCAGGCACCAGCTTGTAATTCATTGCTGACCTCGGCAGCTCTAACTGCTTCAGATGCTTTGCAGAGGGAATATAAATCCGGTGTCCTATAATAGCCGTCCGTACTGACCGACTTTGTCCTGTTTTCTTGACCTTAGAAGCACCTCTAACCGCTCATTATCTGGATACAGAGATAAACCTCCTGTGACTAAAACCAAACAAGCTACACATCCTCTTTGCCTAGAAAAACCAAATGTAAATGCTTCTTTACTGCTGGCCGTCAGTGAGAAGGGAAGGTTATTGACTGCTGGACAAACCGAACTGAAAACCCGTGTTAAACATCTTGCCTTAACTTCAAAGTTGCTGTGTATGTTTTCTTGTTTGCTAGTGAAAACCCTATTCTCGAAAGTGGGTGGCTGGTTCTTGCTGTTCATCACCCAGGATTCCTGCCACAAACCTCATTTCTTACTGCCTTGAACTCTTGTTTTACGTGTGCTAATGCTCCAAGAAGATCAAGCGCATCTGCCCTGTTAGAGGCTCTTCAATGTGGAAGATCATTTACTTAGAATCATAGAATTGGTGAGGTTGGAAGGGACCTTTAAGATCATCAAGTCCAACCATTAACCTACCCTGACAAAAACCCCTTCTAAACCATGTCCCTAAGTACCTCATCTACCCTTTTCTTAAACACCTCCAGGGATGGTGAATCCACCACCTCCCTGGGCAGCCTATTCCAATGCTTAATAACCCTTTCAGTGAAAAAATGTTTCCTGATGTCCAATCTAAACCTGCCCTGACATAACTTGAACCTGTTTCCCCTTGTCCTATCACTTTACTTGTTTACAGTTCATCCTCACAGGGCAATCCGGCTACTTGGTACTTACTGTGAGCAAGCTGCCAAATCCAGTAGCCTGATGGGGATGAGACAGTACAAAGATACCTATAGCTATAGATACATATATGCATATAGCTCTGTCTGTTGGCATAGGTATCTAGATATAGGTACTAACAATGTGGATGGCTCCAGCAGCCGAGCACAGACAGTCTGCCCCGTAGCTGAGCTGTTGACTCGTTTTGATGGTTTCACACCTCACCCATGGGGCTGAGGTTCTGCTGGGACAGCCATAGAAGGGGCCTGGACAGCCAGGCTCTCCGAGTCCCTAATTTGTGTTCCTGCCCACCCTTGGGCCTCTCTGCTCCCCTGGGCTGGTGCTGATGGGTCTGAGTGCAGCTGGAGCAGGGTATTATTTCAGTGTCCCTCCCCACCGTGGTGTCTCTGCCTCCTTTGTGGGGCACAATCCGAAGAGCTTCTAACCCAGCCCTCAACTCCTCAGTGCCTCAACAGCCTTCAGCATGCACAGGGGTCAGGTTTCTCACCACTCTGTCACTTGTACCCATTATTTACCCATAAAACCCCAGGTAATTGACAAGAAGACCTTTGACTGGTGTCAACTTACACTCTTTGTGGCTGTCCCAGTCTTTCCTCATACCAATGTCTGGTAATGTTGCTGTTTGCTCACTGATTTAGCTTCTAAAACAGATTAACAATGCAGAATGCTTAAAGAAATAGCAGCATGAAAGACTTCTTTGTGATCTGTTTATAATGCCTTTGCATGCCTTTGCCTAGTACAGCTGGTTTGAGAAGACAATGGAAATCATCACTACAATAGACCTCTTCCAAACAAGAGCCAGAAGCACCCAGCACGTGCTGGGAGGTATCAGGATATCCAGAAAAGGCCCTTAGGAGAAGGGGTTGACAAGCAGTTACTCAGCTGTTACTCCCAGTAGCAGATGGTGTTCACTGTTTGCACCTGCAAATCAAGTTGATAACTATATTTCTTGACACTGTCAACCTTGAATATGCAAATTGCTTTTCATTGATACCACCACCTTTCCCTAAGCTTAAGCACTACTTTAGTGGAGGTTACTGTCATAGCTGACCATTCTACTACCTAGTAACTATTACTCTTAAATTAATCACTGCTATAAGCACAATAAGGATAGTGCCTGTTACACAGGCAAGCAACACAGTCCGTGTTTATTCAGGATAATTTGGACCACATACTTGTTAGGCCTTATGAGCAAAGCTGTGTATGGCAAATGACAAGGACTATTTTCACTTTGTGATCTTCTCTTGCCATTTCTGTTTTAACTGTAGAAACAGAGTACAAATTCCGCTCCCACCTCATAGGCCCATCCCGAGCTGTCTATAGCAGTGCCTTTATGTAGAATGGAGCTCTAGGCATCTTTGTAAACAAACAAAAATGTCTCCTCCATACTTATAAGAAATAATGGCATCCACATGAACACTACTGCCAGCCACCTTCTTGCTAATGAACTGCCAATAGCCTTAGCCTTAGAGAAAAGTCATTTTTTATCTCCAGTTGTATTACCAAAATTCTGTGCATACAACTACATTCCCCGTTGCAAGAATGAATAGGCGGTTATTACCTGACTCAAACACTCATCTTCCATGGCTTTTCATGAAACAGGATCATGCCTACATATTTCTAGAGCACCAAGGCAAGAACAACCCAGTACAAAGCTAACAGTCCTTTCACAGCAGCTAGGTAGCCAGAAGTTATTCACAGCAGAAATTATTTACCAAGGAATCTTGAACCCCACAGGCCCCTTCCAGCTCCCTTTTCCACACAGTTCTTCAGACCACTCTGATCAACAATGTGCCTTTCTATTTACCCTTAATCAACTCCAATTGTTTCATGCTGTCCTAACTTGCAAGAGTCGCAGGGCTGTACCCTGGAAACACACCAGTATTTTGAAGTAGCTGGGCTTTAAAACCTGGTCTTTTGGCACCCACAATGGAGCTGAGCCTCCTTCCATCCAGAAAATTACACATTTGGGGCCTTTTTTGGCCCATCTATTTTGGGGCAAGTAAGAAATTACTTTAAACATGGGCTGAATTCAATCTCCTCTCTATAAATGACTGGCTGTATTACTTTCCAACTTTACTCCTGAAAGAAAATCCTGCACCTGCATTATGCCCTCTGTCATGTGAGGGGGCACAAGTCACTGTGAGAAAAATCAGCTTTCGTTTTGGACATGGAAGACAAGATGTGTAGATGTTCTGGACACACAGACAGGAGCAAACAGAGAAAAACATGCACAAGAAGTGCAGGGGAAAATAAAGTATCACTGGCTTTTGCAACCTATCTCTACTTCTTATATCTAGATTATCTTCACTGATTAAGCCTTTCTTGGTGCTGTAGTAGAACCTTTGTCATCTTAGAAGTTTCTCACTTCATTAAGTTACTAAGGCTCAGGTGTCCCATGGCAGAGCGCGTGGAAACTTCAGGGCTTTCATAAATAATGCTCAGCGGCTTAAAGGCACAGGATGACGAAGGGAATTGCTCTGGCTCCATCTGTGTGTTGAAGCATGGCATGAGCAGTAGGGCAGCCTGCCAATTCCCCTTCAGCAAAGGACGATTCTGCTGGCATCTGCGCTTGGATGTTGAAACTCAGAAAAAGCATAATTAGAACCAAACCCAAAAGCGCTGGCATACACAATGTGGTTGGGGAGCATCATACATGTCTTATCCACAACTAAAATCTATTACTCCCAGATTGAAGTCTGTCTGTCTTACTGCTTTCTGCACTGGCTGGAGCACAAAACTCAAAATTACTTGATGGATGTTATAAACTGTGCAAGATGACAAACTGGTCTCTAGATAAAACAGGGAGCCGTCCCCTTCACCTACATTACAATCATCACCGACATTATAACAATAGATAACTCTACCAAATATTTGTATTCTGTTCCATTTTCCCTCAAAGACCATTTCCACTTGTATCCTGACAATTTTAATTGAATGTCAGCTGACGATTTTCAGGGAGACATTCTTGAAAATCGGAAGGGCAATTCCAGAGAGCAATCCCACCCCATTATAGTTACAAAAAGTTACACAAAAAAAAAAAGTCTGTCTTTTCAAAGAGCTTGAGCATTTGCACTTCCTAGATTTAGCTGCACTTACCCCTGACTCCTGTCTCCAGGATGAGTTAGGACAAGCAGTAGAAGAAACACAGCAAAAAGCAAGAAGGCTGTTTCCGTTCGGCGTTGATGAGCACACGCTTTCATGCATTCTGCACTTGCAGTTTAATCATGAGAATCATCCTGCACGCTCCTACTGCTAATGATCTGATTGTTAGCAGAAAGGCGGGCCCCAGTCCTATTGACTGTTTACATCTTAATGTGCCCTGGTTTTGAAATCTATTCCCAATCTAACTGAGGTTCTATTGTGTGATATTTCCTCCGCAGCATCACACATTTTCAATCGCCATCAGCTCCTTAGCCATTATCGCTTCCTGCCTTGGCCTCTGTTCAGCTCTGCAACTCCCTGCAAAGCAGAACTCCCGGGAATTCAGCCTGTGTACATGAAATGGTATGGATGAAGTGGGTTTTAGGTGTTAGTTGGCAAGAATTGTTTTTCTTCATTGGAAATGCTATAAACTGAGTCTGAAATAGTTGTAAATAGCTAGGGGGTTTATTGCTGTGTGTTTTTTCCTGATCTTCTGCATGCATGTTTAGGGCTACCAAGATGATTAGGGGACTGGAACACCTCTCTTATGAAGAAAGGCTGAGGGAATTGTGTCTCTTTAGTCTGGAAAAGAGACGGCTGAGGGATGACCTTATCAATGCCTATAAATAAAGGGTGGGTGTCAGGAGGATGGGGCCAGGCTCTTTTCAGTGGTGCCCAGTGACAGGACAAGAGGGAATGGGCACAAACTTGAGCGTAGGATGTTCCACCTAAACATGAGGAGGAACTTCTTTACCTTGAGGGTGGCAGAGCACTGGAACAGGCTGCCCAGGGAGGTGGTGGAGTCTCCGTCTCTGGAGACATTCAAAACCCGCCTGGACGCGTTCCTGTGTAACCTGCTCTAAGGTGGCCCTGCTCTGGCAGGGGGTTGGACTAGATGATCTACTAAGGTCCCTTCCAACCCTATGATTCTGTGATTCTATGTTGCTTTGAATACAATTCTGACATTCTGCTCCCTGTATCTGAGGACACCACCTCACCTGCACGTTCCACCAGGGCAAACACTGCAGATCCTTGCCGTACACCACCAGCAGCTCTGCCCAGTTTGCAGAAACATCACAGAATTCATCTGCACACAGGTTTCCACCTGCATCATAAGCAGAGCTGAAGTGTGAAATTACACAAGTAAGAATTCCCAGAGATTTCAGCATAAAAGTCCAAAGCAAGAACTATAATTAAAAAATAACATTTTAGGATAGAAAGCTTCCATAGGAAATTCTAGTGCCTTAAATATTTCTGAGAATGTTTTCTCACAATTTCTCACCGTATGAATGACTAACTATGAATGACTAACTTGGTCCACATTCAACAGGTTTCTATCCTGCTTAGTTCTATTTTTTTAAGGATTTCACAACTTCAAATCCAGCTGCTTCTGTTTCTCCACCTGTGAAATTTCCACTCCAGTTTCCATGCAGAGCACTGTAATCATCACTGCTGAAAACAACACTAAATAAAAGATAAGGTAAATCTAGAGCATAAAACAAAAGGTAGATGGCAGGACAACCATTAAAGATGTTTTCGTGGACAAACCCAGTACATGCACATGCCCCTGTGCTCCCTCAAATAACGAATGGCTTTTATCTAGAAGTGCAAGCAGCAGTCAAGAAGTTCAGCATTGAGTGAAATTTCTTGGCATTCGGTGGCACCGTTAGTGATGTAAGGCTGAACGGCAGCAGCACGTTCTTCAACGCAAGTTCCAGAGTTCCTGGAACGTGCTGCAAAGCTCCAGGAAGGAAGATATTACCGCCTAGATAAGGTCAGTGCTAGCAAGTAGTTCTTGGCAAAAGTCTGAATGCTATTGTGTTCTCAGCTTTGATTTCCACCTTCGTCAGCAGAGCTTTTATTTTCTTCAGTGAAAATGCTGCTACTGGAAGAGATGTCAGCATTGCTGCTATTACTGTAAAAATTACTGTTAAAAGAAAAAAAAAAAAGGACCCCAGGACAGACCATAGCACACTGGAAGAGGATATCAGGAACAGGATTGCCAGGACAAATGCCTGGCTCTTTACTATCTTCTGGTGTATGTTTTTAACCTAAGCCTGATAAAAGTTTTCCCTCCCTGAGGTCAAGGCTTGGCCTGCACAGATACCACCTTCTGGCACATCTGGGGTTCGTGGGTTTTTCATCCATGAATACGTGATACATGAAGCATGCTTTATTATTTAAGCAACAGGGAAGCTAAGACTGATCAATATGATGCAGCTTTTCTGGATTTTTACTGGCACTGAAGAACTCTCGGTTAAAAAAAAAAATCCAAAGACTTATTTTCATCAATAAATTGCAGTTTCTCCAACTGGAAAGCAGAAATAAGAACATAATTAGTAAAAATTAGTAGAGTTGCATATGCAGGTGTCACGTTAAGAGGACTGTAGTTTTGATATTTGTCTGTCAGAGTCCCAGGACTTTCACTGATTTACTATCAGAGTCCCACCAAAGGACTTTCACTGAATCAGATTCACAAATATTCGAAATTAGTTATTTTATCGAGAGCGACAGTCGCAGATTCGAGATTGCTGTTGATAAATTCACTAGCTACAATAGCACTAATTAATTAAGGTTAATATTGCTAGCAAAAATAATGATAGCACAATAACCCGGGGTAACATTCACCAGAGGGTGAAAGGCGCAGCGCTTACCCAGAAAGGCGTCCCTGCCTGGGGTGGAGGAAGAGAACACAGCCCGTCCACTGGTCCCTCAGGGATAAACTTTCTTCTCTCCCAATTTAACAGTCATTCTCTCCATCCTTTTATCCCCAAAATTACGAGGTTTCCCTCCCCTAGGTGACCTGTAGTATGATTTGGGTGGGGAGACGAGTGGTATAGTCATATATGTTTAGCATGATCTCTCAAATCTTCATTAGCATATACAGGGGTGTCAACTTTAATATGCATTTCACAGGTAATGAGGCAAAGGTCTGTTACCGGGCATGGTAGCCTCTCAAGGAAACAAAGAGCTACACAAAGTCTCTGTTATCTTGATTTTACCGTCTCTGCTGACAAAATGCCGGGCTGTCCTGGCTCCCCAAGACTACCCCGTTGTTTATGCATCCTGTGATAGCCAGGCAAGCCTTCACTCCCCTGGATTGCACAAGAGATAGCAAAGCCAGTCTTAATTGCTCTTTGAGCACAGAGACTTCACCTCATTATCCAAATTCCACAGCAGGTGCCAAAACATACCATAGAACAAATATAACCAGCAAGCACAAACCATCTTGATGTTTCACTGGCACAAGTCATGTTCATAGTTTCCAAGTCTCTTCAAACCGATGCTTCTACCTTCTCAAGAAGTGCCTTCACAGTCATTGTCATTTAATTCCTAAAGAACAACAGCTCATGGCTTGGTATTTGTCATGTTAACTGTGGAATAAATTAAAATCCTTTCTTACCAATGCACGGAGAACACAACCCTGGTATTTAGGATCACTTCTGTATGAATCTGCAGAATGAAGTTCTTAGCAGAGTGCAGCTTCTCACAGCAAAGACTAAGAGGTGTAATTACGTTGTCATGGGTACAGAGCACCTACTCAAGCACACAGATCTGGTACATTTGCTATGAAAGTAGTATGGCCATGGCCATGACCAAAATCTATCATACAAACCACCTGGATTTTATCTTCAGCTCTAGCACAGTGTCCTTGATGTGTCTCTCAGCTGCTTTACTTCTAAAATGGAGCGAAGAATAAACACTAACTCCAGGGACTAAGGATAACAGGCTACAGTTGATAGCAAAGCTTGAAATTCTCCACTGTCCAAGTCTTCAAAACAGAATCCCTCTTCTTTCAATCCAGTAACCTGCCCGTGGGCCACGTAATACCTGAAGAACTTTGACTGCAAATATGCAAAGTGGACATGGAGGCACTTCACATGGATTGCAACTAGGGAAGTTGCCCTTGGACCACAGAAGATGGCTTCTGCATTGCTTCATGCACACCAGATGAATATAATTAATCTCCATATAACCCAGCTCAGTTATTTCACTGGAGGCATCCTTTTCCAGAACTAGTGAAGACTTGTCCTTTCACTCCAAGATCTCTATTAAACAAACAAAAGGAGGAAGTGACCAACCTAGGGCAATGCAGGAAACTTAATGGAATATGACAATTACCTCCAATTCAGCGTTACTTCCTTTTGTCCTTAGCATCACCGTTCTCTGCCCTGCTCATTTTTGTGAAATTGGTTTATTACTCTGCAAGGACGCATTGGATGTTACTGAACGTCACCTGTTATTTATTGGATCTTTAATTTAGGCTCTCAACAGGAAAAGACGGTTTCCAAGAACACTGTGGACTACGGACCCCTTTGTCCTATCATCTCAGTAGGGCTCTTCATGTGCCCTGAGAAACCATCTGACCATCACACTCACTGGGCATGCCTTCAAGTCTGAAAAGGGAGTGGTTTTTTTTGTTGTTGAGAGTACTTTTCCCTCCAGTTAAGAATAAAGCAGAGGCATTTTGCAGACAATGCTACTCCACATCTCCTCGGAGACATTTGCTTTGCTACAACTCCACAATGAGTGGGAAAAACGGCAAGGAGAACCTTTGCCCCAGCCAGCTGGCACACACCGATTAGCATTACCCCCTGCTCCACACACAGGAATGATCTGTGCTGCTCTTTTTCCATTCCAGGCCTCTTCCAGACCTCCTCACCATCCCAGGAGATAACTTTTCCTCTCAAAAAAACAGCTCTACTTCATTCCTCTGTGTTTCACCTCTTCACCACTTTCAACGCTTTTGCTACACGGGCTGCAGCGTGGGTTCACTTGCAGTCAAAATACACACCCGGCCTGTACACTTGCTGAGCTTCCACCCGGGAGTTCCTCCTCCACGGGGACTAACATTCCCTAGCATTCTTCTTTTAGAATGACTAATACAAGGCCATCACTCTATGTCCACTTTCTTGTTTCAATCCCATTAATTTTTCCTACTTTGATTCATTTTATGAAAGTAAATTAATGTTCTAAAAAAAATTATTAACTTTCATTGATGACCTGTTTTTTTAGCTGGACTGCACTACAGGTTTGATTCAATAAAAATACTATCTCAGACTGGCTGTAATTCAACTTCCTGCATCAAATACTGTTTACCCAAGTGCTTTCTCTTCACCATATACTTACAGGGACCTAATTATCCACTATAGATTAAAGCTCCTATAAATTCACAAGGCTATAATTTCATTTTATAATTTTTAAAAGCATTTGGGGCCCTGGATTAAATTTCAAGAAACCCTTTCTGACTGGCTCTCCTGGCTTTGATCCCTTCACCAGTGCATCCAGAAGATGCTTTGGTCAAATCCAGACCAAAACCAATGGCATCAAATTGAAGCAAAACCTGGTGCAGAAATGGAAACTGAATTTGAGTGTAAGCCAAAAATCACAGCTCTGAAAAGCTTTACATTGAGGCTGTCTATGCGCGAAGGTAAGCAAACTCCACAGCTGCCAGTTTTAAGGGTTCAGACAGAATTTTGCTTCTGAGCAGGCTCCGTCTTGGCGCTGCCCACAATGGCAACCACCAGGCCCGTGAGCTGGTCATCCTCTGCCTCCCTCATGGCAGAAGAATCAATTTGACAACGTGTGTGCGCATCAACCCACTAAGGCTTCATGCAGCCAGTTTCTGTTAGTATTCTTTTCTGAAAGGCAGTTTAAACTTATCTTTCTCAATCCCTTGGAGAACGCCCTGTGTTTAGGTTTAGGTCAGCCTGTGAGCAGAGACACTTCTTAACTTCTTTGAGCTGTAACCACCCCCCTACCCCCCACACACAATTTCACAGGTCCAGAAAAAGTGCATGCAAGACCTGAGGTCACTCACCTGAAGGGAAGAGGACAGGATTTGCAGTCTGTGTTTTAAACACCTGTGTACAACTCCTTCCCAGATCGTGTTTTCACTGCTCCAGCAATTCCTGAACTCCTCGGAATTCTCACTTGGTCAGCTCCCAAATTTTACTCACCAGCTTCACCACCTTGGTTCCACAGCTTTGCATCTGAAATCATCACTTCAAGGACAGAGAAAAGAGCTTCAACTAACAGCAGCAGCTCATCACACTTGAAGCCCTCGACCAAGTGCAGGACCGAGGAGCTGCACGGCCAATGCTGTGCTCGAGCCAGATGGTCCCCGTATGCATTAACATTCCATAACTCAGCTTCAAATATAATTCCTCAGCTATAAAGCAACTGATTCTTTAGCCATTCCAGTGCTTCTACAAGTATCCAACCTGCATATTTCAACTAGAACTCCCCTAATACAGCCAAGGCCAAGTAGTACATTTAAAATCAGCTCATGCTGATTCTACTCTTTCCCTCTGCATTTTTTTCTGCTGAACCCTAAAGTAACTAATTTACATCATCTGCTTCATTTGTCCTTTATCAATACAATTCACTTTCTACATTTTCTTTTCTCTTGTGCCAGTATCGGTGTTTCAGTAGCAAAAAGGTCTTTCATTATACACGATTTTGTTCATTCTTTAATGAAACCAATCGATTCTTTTGACATAATGAATTATATCCAGTAATCTCAGAAAAACCCTGATTTGCCTTATTCAATGTCTGCTCAGCAATTCCCTGGAGAAATGTGGACAGAAAATTACAAGACATTACTTTACTAGGCCACAAGACGGACAAGAAGGGTTTGCTGGGCTTCACATGCTCCACCAAGAACAATCTCCGAAAACAAGCTGGAAGCTGCAAGAATTGAGAGCCAGATCTCATGGGAAAAAATACCCTCAATTCAATGTACTCTTGTTCCCAAACAGCATACTTGCAATGAAAAATATCAAATCCCACTTAATATTAAAATCAATATAAAAAAATGAATATGCACTTTAAAACACCTTTTTTTATTTTTTTCAACAGCACACTTATGTATGGGGCCTGTTGGCACACTAGAGGACAAGGAAAACAGCTTTTCCAATAGTAGTGACTTCCTCTCGCTGCCACCATGCAAGTATTTCTGCTGGGTAGCGAACAGCATGTGGCCTAATACACACTATATTGCACAGAGCTTGTACCTCTTAGTTTGGCTGTTGCTGATGTATATGAAGAGGTCTATTATGGTTACATGCGATCCTTCATTCTACAGTAAGGCAAATTTTATTTAACAGAAATAATTTCTCTATCTAAAATACTCCTGTGTCTTCTCAACTACTCTAAAAAGACAATGGTTACACATTAGCAAACACACAATTCTCTTTCTATAACCCCTACCCAAATTTTGAGCAACACGACAGCTGTTGAGAGGAGAAGCCAAAAAATGAGTTGGTCTGGAATTTAATGGGCTATAAATAAATGCGTATATTTGGTTTAGGTTCTGTGTTCCTGCTCAAAAGTCTGTCTTTCTCCAATTTAATTTGCCAGCAAGCATTAAGGCACTAAGAACTCCTGCCCCTCCAGTGTAGTTCTGGGGACTAGAGAACAAGGTTTGATAAACAACAAACAACTCTATGACTTGCATAATTCATTAATTTGACTGTGAAAGCTTTTAACATTCTTGCTTTCTACACTACACACACACAAAAAAACCCCCAAACCCAAAACACAGTTTTCTACTTACAGACAGAACTAGATTTAGAGATAGTTAAATTGACTGTTATACAATCTTCCTCCACATAATCGTGAGTTAACATAAAAAGCCTTGGTTTACCTCAAGGAATGAGATCCTATTTCAAGAACGAGGTATATATACACAATATCAGGACTATCACCGATATTGCTTGCATTTCCCAATATGGATTTTACATTGAAATTATGCAGGCTGAAACCCAAAGGAAATTCAATGAAAGCATCTTTAGTAAAATGTAGAAACTTTAATTTACATGCAAAACTACAACATATTCATAATAAAAAACTGGTGACTAAACAAATTAAACACAATTTGTAAAAATTTGTCCACATTGTTAAATAGGTCTGTACAACCAAAGATTTACAAAGTCCCTGTGCATTTTCATCTTCTCAATGCACAACTGAGTTTAAAGGTTCTGCTCGAATATTCCCCAAGTCGAGAGCTGAATCTGTCTCTTCATCAATTTCACCAATGACAGCACTGCAATAAAAAACAGGTTATCATTTGTTGAAATCCCTTGGTACAAATCTGGAAAACTACAAAATTAACCAGTAAAGACTTTATTTTTTTTTTTTAATTGCAGAGCTCTATCCTTTGACCTTCAAATTTTGACAGCTATAAGTAGAGTATAAAGGAAGTTTGGTGGGTTTTTTTAAAGTATAGGTTATAAGAACCAAATACTACTGGTCTGTTTTAGGCAGTAAGTGAGCCTCTGAAACAAAAACTGGAAACCTTTTAGGGAGAAGAGCTTTTCAAGAGTAATGTCTAACTGTGGCAATTTGTAAGTCCATACGGCATCAGATAAGCAAGATAATTTCCTTCAACACAGCCTAGTAAAATGTTACTGATTTATCCAAGGGAGAATATATAGTATTTCACCTATGGTATGTTAAGACTTACCTGGACTAAAACACTAGTGGACTCAGTAGAACTGCTTTAAAGAAAAAAGCAGGTGAACGTAATAAAAGTCATACTAGCTCAGGATGGGAACTACCCCAGAGGGAACATAAGAACAAAGAGTCAAATCCTTCAGGCATACTCTTCAATTTACCACTTCAGAGACTTGTGAGCTAGTGGCTGTGTCCACAAAATGAATTAACAGACACAGAAACTATGCTATATTAATCCATTCAATACCTTTCTGAATACATTTCTGGTTTTTTGTCTTTGCTACATCGCCCTGCAGTGAGTTCCACAATTATTTTTTACAGTGTGCAATGAAATACCTTTACATATAACTCATTGTCGGATTTTCTGTTTTCAGTAACAAAAAGAGGTATTTAAACGAAGCAATTATCTTCCCCATCCCCTTCTACTACTCCTGATTTCACAGCAACCAATAACCACTACCCAAACTGAAGAGCCCTTGCCTATCCAGCCTTCCCTTAACAGAAAACATTTCACACCTCTAGTCATTCTCACTTGCGCTCTTCATGCATTTTCATACTGCACCCCTCTAAGGGTAGTGACATACCAGGCATTTATGCAATGACACGATGATGTCTGTGTTTTAGTCTTCTTCCTAATATTGCTTCTTCACAGTGAATTGGTGTTTACAAAAAGAAAAATACCCCGAGACAAGGGTGACACTGAGCTTAAGAGTAAGACGTCCTAATACAGGTGCCTAGGTTCCAGTGACAGTCAGTGGAAACTAAAGAGGAACTTAGCTTGCCCTGAAACAGAAATCTGTTCAGGTGAGTAGCTTGCTTAGTTCCATCGCTGCCCACATCTTCACTATGTTGTTAGGGGCTTGAACAACACAAATGTAAACTGCTTATGCCAACTGAGTATTCAAGTAATGACCAGCATAAAACCTCACTTCAAATTTGAGTCCCTGCAGAATTCTTGCATGAAAAGAACTTGATCCTTGATGCTCAATACTATTGCATTTGTTAGCTTCTTCCAAAGTGACACTTCAGTTTAAAGTATTTCCTTAAAGATTGCCTATGATACCAAAGCATACGTTTCTCTTCAGTTCACACCAAGAAATACAGCTTTTTCATCAGAGATCTCATTCTTCTAGGGGTAAAAGGAACAAACAGTATCTGCCACTCCTGATGTCTCTTTCATAGGCTTTCTGCTTCTCACATAGCAAATCAAACACACGGGTATTTAAGAGGTTTGGGAGTTTTAACCAGCTTTTCTTAACCATTTTTATTACAGTTTTACACATAACTTTCTAGTACTAATATCTTTTCTGGTTTTCATAATCCACCAAGCACCTCTAAAACAGAAGTTGTAAAGGTTGTTAGGAGGAAAAAGACTTGCTTTTGAACCAGACCGAGTTTCTCTGATTGATGCTGCATATTCACTGCGAGCTTCTAGTGATGCACAATGGAATGTCGGGAAGCATTTTATCCCATGACTGTATCTTTTATTTTATTTTTCAAGAGCTTCTCTATTTTCTGAGAGTCCGCTATCTTGAAGTTACTGTTACTTAGCTGTCGTTTCTTTTTTCTTCTTTCTATAAGGATGCTGAATTTCAGTATGTTAAGAGTTGCATTAATACAGAATTATTCCTTCTAAGGAATACATTACAAATATGTTTCCTAGCTAGATTACAAGAAATAGAATACTTTCAATAAAACAATCTTTTAAGTATATTTGAGTAAGGGGACAGCCTAGCATGGTAAAAAAGTGTAGTAAACAATTATTTGGCTTTTTATACACATTTGTACTATTTGAATGAAAAGTTACGGGTAGAGTAGCATGTTTAGCCTTACCTTTGTACATTTATCAATTTATTTATTTTTGTTTAAAAGATTAAGTCAAAAGTGATGAAAGCCTTCCAAAATGTTCTGCTTCCTCAGTGATGTTAAATAAACACACCTAAGTCTTGACATTTCTTTGTACATAAACAACCATTAGAATTAGATTAAAATTCCTAACCAGGCTCACATTTTGGTCACTGTGACATGCTCTTTTTCTGCTTGTGAGAAAAAGTAATCTAATTTTTTGTCATCAGTTTCAGAATGCTGCTGCAAAAGTGATCTTCCTAGCAGGCCCACTTACTTAGCAGCCTTCTTTCCACTTCTCTTGTAACCCTCCCATCTGTTTTTGACCCTCCCATCAGCTATTTTTCCCTGTATTTAATGAGTTTTTACTCTCATTTAGTCAGAGCATTTACATGAGACAGTTACACTGTCAAGCCAGAACCTTCATGCATTTTCCAGTTTATAAAGTGTTCTTTGTGAAAATCTCATCTAAGAAAATCCTGTTACAAGTCAACCTTGTATACCAGATTGATGACTTTTTGCACACAAGTTCTATCTCATCTTTTGTTCATTCTTCTACCTTTCCTCAGTCAACGGATCCTGCCTCTCACAGACTGGAATAAAGAACACCTACACAATGCCTCTTGACTCAAGAAAGGAAAATGCTGAGCTTTATACTGACTGTTTCTAGATTGCTACCAGTACACGAGCTGGTTAATTTACAGCTCAGGAAATCTTAACATTACAGTGCAACCACTTCTGTAACAGAAGCATAGATATTTGCTATTTAATATGCCTCAGCTTTGACAGTACTATCAGCACAGATACAGTGATGTGAGATGTCTGGGTCTTTCAAGATGCATACAGATACATTATACATATATATATATATACACACACACACTCTAAATTTTTACTAATTGGTTTAAACAAGAATACTTACACATTATCACCTCTTACAATGTATAATCCCAGCACTACTTGCTCAACTCCTTGTGAAGAACTGAACACTCGTTCATGGCTTTCATCCAAAATCAAATTAATGGTCTGATCAAAACCTTTGAGGGTTCCCTGAAAAAACACACACAAAAAAAAGCACTCCAATTACCTTTTAAATTTATCATTTCTGCTATGAAAGGTATCTTAAACAAGGTGGCAATCCTACGGTACTAGAGAACAGGTGCTCTCTTTAGGTTTTATTGCTAGGTTTAAACACAAACAGATGGAAAATGAAACTCTAAAAGAAATAATCAATTTAAGAAAAGTAGTTGTATTTACTACTGTGTGTTCATGGTAAAAGCTCCAGTAACCTTTAGCATTAAAAGAAGTAAAGTTTCCTTTCTACCAATGACTGTCCTCTAGACAACTAATTTTACTAGTTCTATGCTATTTAAGTCTTCTTCATACAGAAGTTTCCAGAAATCAAAGAAGTAATTAATTAATCAAAGAACTGAAAAATTAGATTCTTGTGGTCAACAACATTGAAACTATTCTTAGGTGTGAACATATAAGTGATAATATCCTAGCACGGTTCTTTATTGACATGATGGAATTTGGGAGAATATTTATGGGCGGAAATAAAGTTTTAAAAAATACAGTCCTCACCACAATCATTCTTCCATCAGAAGTAATTACTGCAACAGTACCTGATAGTTCATTAAGGAAATGTTTACAGATATCTGTTAGAGAACCATTAACATTTTCTGAAACATTCGTACGTAATGTAAGCTTTAAGAGCCAGAAAAATCTGTCACCATTTTTTAAAAAAATGCAGCGCAGCTGATAGCAACATTTGACAACATCGTGTTTTTATGACAATCTGTTTTAAAGTTTCACTTTACCAAACTGTGGAGTGTCATGCACAAACATGAACACCATTACAAGCAGAGTAAAAATTTGAGTTCACTTCTCTTCCCATTACTAACTGCACCACCCCAAAAGTGAAACATGAACAGTTTTATAAACCCTTCAAGCTAATTCTTTAAAAACAGTTTAGCAGTGGGCATCCCGAGTTGGGGATCCTACATCCCCTCACTCTGAAGGTCTGACTATCCTGATTTGATGATCACATATCCATCATTCTGAATGGCTTTGGGTTAGCATCTTACCGTTTGTGAATAAAACTGAAAATGCCCATAGGTTATTAGGGGTACAAAAACCTAAAAAGAAATGGGTTCCAGGAACAGCTTTTGAGCAAATGACTTAAAGCTGATAACTAAACATATGTTAAGAGCCATTTAAGGGGCCAGGCTCATCGTGAATCTCATCACAGATCAAGTAAAGATCAGGTTTACAGCACTGGAGGCTGCAGAAGACTTCTTTGGCTTTTCTGTAACCATTGTTCTACCTGCCAAGCCAGTCTTATGTAAAGAGAAACCGAATCAGCCAAGCAGGAAGGCCCCAAGCAACACAACCACCCCCGGGAGTGGGATGCAGGAGGCCAGAGGCCCCGGCCGACAGGCCTTCACAGGCCCTTCAGCAGCCGGACAAGGGCTGGGGACCTCCTGGCAGCTCACGCCTGGCCGGGCCCGCCGATACCCGCGGCCCACAGCACCTCTCCCTCCACCCAACCCCGC
>VXBO01011973.1:339356-484207 GCA_013400135.1 Rhinoptilus africanus
CGCCGGGCCCGCCGCACCCGGCCTCCCCTCGCACCCGCGGGCGCCAAGCAGAGGGAAGGCCCGTTCCCGCCGCCCCTAGGGCTGCCCCGGGACGTTTCCGCCCGCCGGAAGGATACGGTTGATGTAATTCTCCAAAGCCGAGGTCATGGCGACAGCTCCCGCGCTTCGCCTCTCCCTCCTCCGCCGCCTACAGCCACCTCCCGCGAGACGGCAGCCGCGGCGACGAGACTTCCGTTACCACTTCCGGGGCGCGCCGATGACGCGCGGCCCCGCGGGGAAAGGCCGGGCTGCGGCTGCGCGTGCGCGGAGGGGCAGGCGGCGGCCAGGCGGGGGGGGTGGGCTGTACCAAGTAGCCACCGCCGGGGGTGGCGCGGCGCGGCGCGCGGTTACGCTGTCTCCCCCTCCCCGTGGGAAATGGCACCATCCATAGAGGCGCCTCTCCCAGGGTCCCCGCATCCGCCATGGTGGCGGGAGGGGTGTTTGGAGGGGGAAGGGGAGGCTGATGCGGGTCCCGGTTTGAGGGTGGATCTTCGAGTCCTGGCTGCCCGGGCGTAGCGACTCCCTTTGCTAAGGCGGGAGCCGCACACCCTTCCTTTGTTTTCCTGCGGGCTCCCGGTGTGAGGCGGGCGGCAAGGAGGTGGGTGCTGTGGGGTGGGTGCCCGGGGCCAGTTTGTCGGAGTCGCAGGCAGAGGCGGTTTCTGTAGGAAATGGTGGGTGGCTGGGTATGCCTGAGAGGAGAGCCTTGGGAAAGGTGGGTTTTTTGCGCCCTGGTCCCACGCTGAAATGAGCATAGCACGAAGCCCCATCTGGTCTACAAGTGGAGAGTTGTGCAGCTTTTTAATAAGGAAATGCAAATCAAGAAAAACTACACATCTTTTTAAAAAGATGTGTGGTGTCAGTAAAGGGTGATTGTTTTGCAGGAGTTTGGATGTTATCCATTGTCAATAAATGTGGGAACGGCAAATAGGGATGTTCTGGAGAACTGCTTTTTCATTTTTTGTATAACTTTACATGTCACAAACGTTTTTCCGTTTCACTTCTGGTGGCCTGTTTTTTCTTCAGATGGTCCCCCTATATTACTGCCTTCCATTCTTTCCAGTCAGTCTACATGATGCACGCTGTGTTTCCTAAGAGCCCTGTGAAATAAGAGGAGTGTATAAAATCTGCTGGATTCAATGGTGGTGCTGGAAGACAATTCTCAGGCATGTACAGAGCAGGATGGACTTCACACAAGAAGAAACATCTCAGGAAGATTAAGTTCAGACATTCAATAATAGAAGTTAAAACTACAAAACTAATCCTGGTGCTTTACCCATCTTTGTGGGAGATAATATCAGTTACTATGCAACAGGCTTTCAGAAGCATACTGTAAGATGTTGTACATAGATCCTCTGCACTGCAATATATTCAAAGTTATGAGTACATCCCTCTAATGGTATTTAATAATACAGCAGTCTGTTGGTGATACCTAAACACATGCATGACCTCCTACAACAGCCTTACCCACCAAGCTTCTCAAAGCATGAGCTCGATGCTGTTGTTTCAGCACCATTGCTCAAATAGTCTTCTTGGACACATTAAAATAAATTTTCTTCCACCTGCTTTTTTTGACAGTATTGGCTATTTATTGCACTGGATGACAACCTTTTCAGGTGTAACTCTGTGTGGGAAATACTCTTTCAGTATAAGAATAAAGTGAGCCATTTCCAGTCCAGCACACTATGAAATGAAATGATATATACATTCTGGATCAAATAGTGTAAGTTCATGACCTGCAGTAGCTTAGAATATGGAGTTCTCCTTTCTGTCAGCTTTTGGATGACACTGAGAAAATTAATCTCTGGGAAGTTTTCCAATCTGTAAGTGAAAAAAGTGATTGTGAAGGGCTTCATAAAATGGTCTGAAATAACATTAGATCTTTGTATAATCAGGAGATTAGATATGCTGAAGCACTGAGAAGACATTCATAGGAGAAAGCTCTCACAAATAATACTTGGGGAAAAAATGTGTGGAAATTAACTTTCAGATCTATTTTTTTTTATTATTATCCTGATTTCCAAGGCTTTCACCAGTAAATTTCGTAAATCTTCACACACTGGAATACTGAGAATGCGTTTTTAATAACTAGAAGGTACAATCAGGTGTTTAAATACAAACTGAAAATTCAAAGTTGTCTACTTTACTCCCAGTTTTGTAGAAGAAACACTGACTAACTCAACGTGGATGAGGTACCAGCCTTTGTTCTTTAACTGAGGTAATCCTATAAAAAGAAGTCTCAGATCATGTAGCAAAAGGTGAAGACACAAATGGGGTCAAACTGCTGCTGCTTAAAACATCTCATTTCTGCGTTCTCTGATTTTCACATGTCTGCCTTTCAACTGTAAAAATATTTTGTGGTCTTTTTTTTTATTATTATTTTACTATATAGTTGCTACTTAGAGTTTAGATCGCCCCTGTCAGTACTAATCCAACTTCTTTTTATTTTAATAAAGACTCCAGGGACAAATTGGGAAGAGATGCAAACTGGAACATGGTGTCCAGCCCATGGTTTAATTCCCACGGGGAATACCATTTCTGGACAGCAAAATGCTGTTGTTTCATCCCCTTCCAGTGTGTCAATCGTTCCTTTCGTTCCTTTCACACTGTAGCCATCACAACTACAGAGCAAGCAAAATGATGGTTTTTTAAGACAAATTAGCCAGAAAAAATGGATAGACGTCTCCTGGCACCTCTGAAGGTAACTGCACTAAAGTAGTCTCTCAGGAATTTGTCTAATGGCTCAGCCTCTATCAAAAACACGACGAGAGATGTCAGAGAACATAAGGTGCTTTTGGAATTGGGCATTACATAACGCCTATCCTTTTAAGCTCTTATTATAAAAAGCTTAACAACTGCCACTAAAACTTATACCAGGATTGGAAGTAATTATTGTATATTCCATGTAAGAGGTTGAAGATTTTTTTTTTGGTGTGTGATTTGACATTTTCCTTTTCATACTCTTTCATCTCCCTATAAAGGTAGACATTTTCAAAGGCCAAGAATATGAGATCATTAGGATACAAGGAGGTAGGGTAAAATCTTAAAATACTTCCATGGCGACATTACCTCAATATCCGATACCCTGAGAATCTCTGGTCTATCTCTTTATTTTAACAGTGTCCTCAAAAAGCAGCAAAATACTATTTTTCTTATTTTATAAGAAGGACTAGGAGGCAAGGAGTATGGCTTGGGTCTGGTCTCCTGAAGTCAGGTGCTCAGGCTTTTCCAAACTAGGTGCTTAACAGGTGTTTGCACTCTCGATATACATCATCTCTGAAAAGATAATTTCTGGCTTCATCTATGCAGGCTTTCTCTGCATTTTCCTGAAGGCAAGCGGCTGTGCCCTTCTCTGAACCCAGTCGAGGTTCAGGCTTCTGTTTGAAGCCACCACTGCTTTTATTCTCCTCTGACGAATTAATCCTCCACATGGTAAGTGGAAAACTCTAATTTGATTCCTGAATCTTTTGGGAGGAAAAAAAAATGAAATTATATATTGCCTGCCTGTCCCCCTCAGTAGCAAGGTTTGGTCATAACCTGGGGCCATGATTTGCCCTTTTGTTGGAGCTGTGGCGTATGCAGGGAAAACATCCATTCATTAGGCTAGAGAGAGAGCACCAAGAATCTAAACTGTAGTTAAATTACTTGTCCAGTAGAGGGAAATCTTAGCTCCTGGTTGCTATTACAAGGTCTCAGTACAGAAGTCCAGTGGCATTTTAGATTAAACGAGTAAGCAGCCTTGAACGTCGTTTCTCTGTAGCTGGTTAAGATCACTTAAGTCCTACCTTTAGATGTAGAAATTCAGTTCAGTATTAAAGTCTGAGCATGTCACCCTGGTCTTCTTTACAGAGAAAAATCATCAGTTTTCTGCTAGAGGTTGCGTTTCCTCTGACAGTGTCCCTGTTTCTCCAATACCTACAGAGCAAGCCTAGGGATGACTCACTCAGACGAGGGCATTTCACAGGTTCACACTTACATTAGGCCAAGCAAATTTTATTCCTGGTGACCATAGTTGCCAATGTAGCGTCGGGTTTAGGATCCGAGCCCTGCAGCTAGGTACCCTTTTGCCTGTTTCTTCCCTTCAGTTGCTGCAGAGTGGCTTGTGAGGACACATTAAATAACAATATATGTTAAAAAACTGAATATGAACATAATGCCCATTAAGCTCTCAATTAATTGAAGAAACAAAACATCTTTCTAAAAAGGCTTTCCCTTTCTTTTACATTGTCTAGATATAGCTTAGCTGCTAATGACATGTACTCCTGTAATTAAAATCAGTTTCTGCAATTGATTCTTTATACATTGAGGTTGCTGTGGCAAGTGATTGCTGTATTTATGCTTTCCGCAGAATATATAACCAACTAATCATGCCCTGGAGTGTCTCTGCACGCTTTCCTGCTTCCTTGTTGTCTGCCAGGGCTGGAAGGAAACCCTGCGGGGGTAGTTGTAGGGTGTATGTGCAAGGAGTTACTGCCTGTAAGCTTGTTATCGAGCCCAGGGCTGGTGGAAGAGATGAGTGAGTGGTCTGTTGCTGCTGTCGCTGCATATTGCTTATTGGTTTTACATCTCCCAAAACGTGCTAGCTTCTGGTGGCTTTGCTCGCCTTGGTTTTCAGGAAGGAGACAGGTGTTATGGACCCAGCCATGCTGAAGGGTGAAATGACTTTGCGGAGTTCTCACGAGAGGAGAGGCCTGACCAGTTCCGCTGTGCCATAGCATGTCAAGCCATGTCCCTGTCAGATCAGGTGGAGAAAGGTGCAAGACCTGCTCCTTGGGCTTCCTTGAAAGCTGAAACTCTAATGTAATCACCTGACTGTTGGAACAGAAGCTATAAGAAATTTCTTATAACAAAACCCCCAAAATTAGTAAAATCTGTCAGCCTGCTGCACAAGAATTGGATCCCCTGGTTGCTGCTCAAGGGAAAAATAGTGTCTGAAGTAGGGAATAATGGAGTGGTACATCCTGAAGGAGAAGAATCAGACAGCACATACTCCAGAAGAGAACTAAGCACCCCCAAATCCCACACATTTCATTTACTTAATCCTTCTTACAGCCTTTCTCATACTTTCTGAAGCTCAAAGATTTAAATCTCTCTGATTTTCACCTACATTCCCAGAATGTCACTCTGTAAAAAGAGCCTAGCACTTTAGCTTGTCTTTAGTTTATACACACCCAAGCTAACTAAACACGCTTGATTTCTGTTTATGTGTTCAGGAGAAACAGAAATGTCCCTTCACCTCTGCTTTGTTCCTCTGGGTCTGTAGAGATTCAAGGGATCTATTATCAGCAATGCAAGGACACAGATTTTATCTGGTAGCTGGAGAAAAGTAGAAAGATCTTGCTCACCTCATGCATGACTATCTGCAATTTAAGTTGAGATGTGTTTCATGTAGTATATTATTATATCAAATTACAGGGGTTAGCAATGAAATGACTGGAAAATATAAAAGTGTAACAGTCTGAAAATTGCTGGTAGACTCTGCATATAAGTTACAATGCATTAGAAACAAATCTGTTGCATGAGTAGTCCCAAAGTACTTTTTATTTATCTTTAGAAACTCAGTGTTTAACAAACACCTGATCTAGGTTTTGTTTGTTATGATAGCAACTGCTGCCATCATGGGAAACATTACAAAAAACCCTAATTTTACTCAAAGAGCTCCTTTATATGACAAAGTGTATGTTTTTTCCAGCAATTTTTGCTAAAATATGCAAAATACAATAGCGATCTTAATGACTACATCCCTACTTTAAGTGTTAGCATAAAAAATAATTTTGCATGTTTCTGTTTGCAGGAAAACAAACTGTTTTCCATTTTCCTCTTCTTTTTCTTCTTTTTTTTTTTTTACCAGAAGAAACTGAAAAAGGCTGTAGAAGTGTAGTACCATTATCCTTTTAGACAATAATTCTAGGAGATGTTATGAACTATTGGTAGGAAAAATGCCATTGCTAATGGGTTGTGTACCTACAACTACAGAATTACAAAGCAAATGGATTCTTGTTTTCAGCTGCTCTAAGCAGAGTGTTAAGACATTTCTGTTGTACATAAAATGAATAATAAGCTTCAAGTAACTGACATTTACTAGCATGTCAGATTTATAATTTTTTACAGTAATAGTTGAAATTGCAATTGCTAAATTGCTCTCATGAAGCAGGCTTTTCATTCTGATAGATTCCCTACTTCTCAAAGTATAATTCATCTTCCTGTAAAATCACTGATCCTAATCTTTAGCCTGTGTTAAGATGACTAGATCTTCCAGTTTTAAATATAAGGTCCTTTATCTTAATACTCTCTGCAGGGATGCCCATTTGACCCCCTTCCACTTCTTGTTTCATTTTGCTGTGCAGCACACGATCGCCATGTAAAAGGAAGAGCGCATGGTCAAAGGGCTCTTTTCAGAGTTGACTTACATGCTGGCTGCTGCCAGGTGTAATGTAGATTGCACTAAAAAATCAATATAATTCTGCTTTATAACTTAGAAGGCATCATTATTTTGTGAAGTAGGTTATTCATTGTACCACAGAGCAATCTTTTGGCACCAGGGCCTTTAAAGCAATTACATAAGCAGAGGCAGAATATACTGTAGATTTGGTCCTGCCCAAAAGAGTTGCCAAAATCTTTCCTGTTAGAAACATGTCAATGAAAGATGATCAACAGGAGAGGAAGATATATGAATCTGCCTTTCCTTTAACAGGCACTGAACTGTGTTTTGTCTAATAGAAGATGTAAGACCAAAGGGCAGGATGGAGGCCATTTTTTGTAATCAATAGGCTATGCTGTGAAAGGCAAATCTTGAAGCGCAAGCAAACAGAATTGCACCAACATCAGCAATGAAGAGAGGAGGCACATGAGGATGGCAGATGCTATGCATTCTTCACAGCCTTGAAGAGGGCTGTCTGTTTTCTCATTATTTCTAGCCTAGGATTTTGCAAGCTACTGCTCCAACTGAATATTTTCTCTTCCAGCCCCCAGAATCTCCTTGGAAATTGCAGTTGTCATCTTCATTCACTGCCAGAGCATGTGCTAGCTCTTTCACTTGGTACTTTCGGCTAATCTCGTCACATCCTCTGGTTTGTGTTTCTGCTGGCACATCTAGCTATGAGTCTTTTTAGCTCTTAGTGTTCTGATACTGAGGTCAGTCAACTTATGGGGAGAGAAGAAATAGCTTCAGTGAGCTTGTCCCAGCTGTGGTACCTCATGATTCACTCGGGCAGGCAGCCGGCACCAGCGCTGGGCTCGGTGTTGAGGCCCTTGGTGTGAAGAAGGTAACGGTTTATCCTGCACCCTGGAATCTGGGCTGCAGCCAACAAAAGGGTTTCTTCAGGGGAAGGAGGGATCGTGATTATAGAGATTAATAGGAGTAAAAATGGTTGGCAGCAGAAGAAAGTCTTTCTGTTGACTTACTGCTTGCACTGTTGGTCTAAATTGGGGAACACCTTTGTAAAGAAAAAAAACACAGGGCTTTGGGTCATGACAAGATGTATTCCTTGTTTGAAGAGGTATCCCCACAGGTAAAGCTTATTGTTTGAGGCAGATCTACCTCACAGCAAGAAGTTGCATTGTGCTCACAGGGTTTTTTTTTCCTTTTAATCTCAGACAAAATTTCTTCTCCTTAGATTAACAGATTGTGTGTCCAAGGCCTAGTTGCTGCTCTGGAGTGATGAATGTCACAGAGAAACTCATGCCCTGAGATTTCTGAGCTGCTTGGCTGGGTACATCTAATGCCTGAAAGTGCAAGTTAGTTTTGTAACTCTGCAGCGCACTAGTAGCTGGGAGGGGAATGATAAAAGGCCTTGAGAAATGTCCTGCTATTGGAGTGCGTGCTTACCTGGCTGTGGTGTAGAAGGGTAACCATCACTCCGCCTTATCTCACATGGGAGAAGAGCAGTGTCCCAGAGAGCACGGTGCTAACCATTAGTCACTGCTGCCTTTTCATTATCAACCACTGTGCTATTACATTATTGATTAATGCTGTTGTAAGCCATTCCTGCTGGTCCCTTATGTTCTTACTGAAAACCACTTAACATATCAGCCACATATAATTGAATAGCAAGAGAAATGAGTGAAGTGTCATTCATAAGCATTCCTTCCCTTTACAGTCATTGGCAAAAATATGTATGTCATTGAATATTAAAACCATCCTGAAGGCACCAAATTTCCAAATATAATGCTATGTTTTTATATTTTACTGAAGTTGTGCTAGATGTGCTGCTACTACTAGTGTTCTGGAGACTTGTATGCTGCGCTCACTATAGGGACTAAAAGTATTCTGTACATCTTGGTTAAGCATTGCCATATCTCAGAATGATTGGTATATGTTATTCTAATTATTTACTAAATCTGTAAGTTGAATTACAGACATTCACTGAAATAGCAGAATTTCTTTTGAAGTCAGTGGTGGAACTGTAAATAGAAGTTAGCTAATTTTTAAATATTGGTATTCCAATGATACCAGAAGGCACCAGTCAATATTAGGGCCTGATTATGCTTAACTCTCTACGTAAGCCTGTGAAGAGAGACAAAAAGGCTTGGCTACAAGGAATTTAGACAGTCAATAGCCAAGAGAAAGTGCAGAAGAAAGAAGGTATTAATGTCTCCAACTTACAGACAGTATGCAAAGAAAAGTGATTTGCCTAAGGCTGCTGTGTACCACCAATAGAAACCAAATTTGCATTTCTGAACTATAGGCAATTTTAGATAGTTTATTTTACAACACCCTTTTGGTTCTTGAGGAAGGTTCGTCTGCTTCTCACCTCAGCATGTAATCTGATACAGAGCATGTATGAGCATTCCCCGTCTTGCCCCTTTTCTTCTCCTTTCCAGAGACTCCAGTCTCTGGACTGGAGTCTCCAGTACTTTGCTAATCACCTTCAATCTCTTCAACCTTAGGAGGAGAATTTCCAGAGTGGGATATGGATTGCAGTATGCCACACATGAGGTAAAGCACTGTTATCATCTGTCTCACCTGCTTGTCTGTCTTTTAATTTATAAAAATAAAAAAAAAAAGAGAGAGAGAGAAAGAGAAAAATAGAGAATTAAATCCATCTGAAAGATCATTAGAATGGAAATAATATTCATTGCCATTGCTGATGACACTGACAAGACATATTAGAGTGTTTATATATATTTCAAAAAATGGTCTGTCTTCTTTTATGTCAGGTAAGTGATGAGGCAGGTGTGTCTCCTAGGCAAAACAGCCTGCTGCAAATTGAAGCACAATATCAAGATAAGACTGTCATTGTGCAAGTCGCTCCCCCGAAGCTAATGTGCACAATCTGTTTTCGCAAGTGCTTTCATATTTTTGTTCTTTATTATGAACATATACAGCACAGAAATGTTTTTAGTATCAGCTGATTCTGATATTTTGTAGTCACGATTGTGGTATTTAAGCAGGAGGTGATCTGTTCCGCACATGGAAAAGGGGCTGTGTTATAGAGGAAATAATTTTTAAAAGTGTCGCTATTTTTTGGCAAGAGGGTGTTATGATTATTTTTCAAAGAATATACCTAGTGTTCATATGTTCATATGTAAACTCATGGTGATTTAAATCTGATTTTTAGTCTGTACCTAGGGAGCATTATCATTGTGTTAGACATGCAGTATGACAATAAATTGGAAAGCTCTTACATATATATAGTCTAATCTATTTCTTCTTTAGCTGCTGTATTATGTTGCTCCCCAGTTTCAGCCTAAGAGCTGTGATTACTTAGATGAAATGAGCAATGTCACTTGAATAGCAACTATTGTAAGTAAAGGAGATCTTTTTATAAAATGTCATTATATTGTTAATATCCAAAATGCATTTATTATGATAAAGCAGCACATTGCCCTCGATTAAGAAAATTCCTTTCAAAGAGTTTGCCTGGCAGTGATTTCTGAAATGCATTTCCAGACTTTCTGAAAATCTTGAAATACAATCGTGACATGATTCTATTATGAAAATGTGTTTGGTGAGGGACACGGAATTATCTTCAGTTTCCAGAAGAAGCAGAGCTGGTAACTTGTCTCCAGTCACTGCTAGCAAATTTGTTTAGACACTTATTGAATGCAGGATTTTTTTATCTGCTGCACCACTCTTGCGCAGAGAGCAGTTGTTTTTTCAGGAGGCATTGTGTCCAGGATATACATATCTAGATGAAAGTTGTCTCAAGGTAGGAAAAACTCCTGAAACATGCATCCCTCACACCTCAGGGTTATAATCTTTCCAGGAGAATGCTCAGCTTTAAAAACTGTGTGTCACAGCACCATGTGTGTACATATTGCAACACACAATGCCAAGTACAATGCCAGGTTTTCTGAAGCAGGTCTGGTTTTTAGTTTAAAGCATTGCTGCACCAAATTGATGATTAATCAGTAATGTTCCAGCTGAACAAAGCCTCAGTTCAGAAGGGTACAGTTGCTGCTCTGGGTTTAGACATTGTCCAGCAAGGGGCTTCTATGCAGTGTGAGGATTCCAAAGGCAAATGTTTGAACACAGAAATAAAAAGAGCATGGAGGAAGCTGGCAACAAGATTATGCCGGCTAATGCTCTAATAAACAGATTTTGAACAATGCTAGTGCATTGGATTTAGGGAATGGGTGGGTTAAAACCTTGGCATATTGTTTCATATTGGGTATTTTTTTCTCATGCATATCTTTACCTTTTTTCCCCTCCACGTGGTTACCACAGAATGCAAAGCAAGCTATTGTTGTGTGTCAGATGCAAGCAAGATCCAAGAGCTCCAGAGCAGCTGAGAACATGGATACAGCATCTTGGGTGCTGGGATGATTATACTGGCAGAGGAATCTGTAAGGGGCAGAGGCTTCCATTTCCGGCTGAGTTGTGTCAGGATCCAGGTCCACTGTGTTACAAGAGAGACAGTGTTGTCTGGAAGATGGGAGCGTGTCTCTGTAGCACTTCGCAGAATGAGGAGGGTCCCTGCCTGGGAGTACCAGACACGTTATGTGTTGCTGGGGCAGATAATTTGGGGGTTGCGCAAAACTTGTCATAGGATTTTTAGGGGAGGGAACCACAAGCAGGGAAAGGGAGGGATAGAGGTGGCTGGGGAGGAAAAATCTTGGGAAAACAGAGAAATAAGGGGCTAAAAGGCAGTCTCATGTAAACAGGTTGCTGGTCACGAGGCTTGTGTGGCCATGCCCTGCACTTGATCAGCACCATCTGTCCTGTCTTCTCATTAAACCCCATTTTTGTTTTCCTGGGTGCAGAGCTCTCTTCTGTGTACACGGACGGTCTGAGAGGCCAGCAACTGGAGTAGGACCACAGGATCACAAGGACCCCTGTCTCTGTGGTGTTGGCAACTGGAGTGGATGCGGGGATGTAAGTCAGTGTGTGATCGGTCCTGAATATCAGCCTGGGCTTGCAAAGTAGTTGAAGTGACCTGGAAGCCAGGTGTCCGCATGAGTCTCTGAGCGTGAAACAACTGGAGGAACTGGCTGTGGGAGGGAATGGGGGTCCCAGCCGTGTGGCAGAGACCATGTAGGGTCTGGGGTTGACTGAAAGATCAGGTGTGTGTGTGTTTGTGGGTCTCTCTCTTTCTGTGCATGAGGAAAGTGAGGACTCGGGGCCAGCTACTGGAGGGACTGAGTGTCAAAGCCCAGGTACTGGAGGCAACTAAAGCTAATTCTTCACATTTTTCTTGGCATTTTACATCTATGCAGGATAGGCCTCAATCTGATCTTGTAAAACCAGAGTGTTTCAATTTACCCCTCCTTTTTCCGCAGCTTCCATAGAGACGTGTTTCTGTGCTCTGTATTTGCAGTGATGGTGTAGAGAGCGAGATGCAGAGATTGCACGATGTGCAAGTACATAGAGAATTTTGATCTTCCTGCTTTTTACAGCCATTTGTTCTCACTCTACGCAGGTAGAGAGTGCTGGAAAACCAGACCCTTTGTGTTTGGAATGCTGTAGTTGTTAACCCAAGAAATTGCTGGACTGAGAGTGCCTGTAAATGCACTGGTTTAGGCAGACAGGCCTGTGAATTGTAACTAAGCAGCCCAGATGAGGGGAGGAAGTACTGACTGGTTTCTTCCCCATGCTCCTGAAGAAAACCCCCTTCGTAAAGAGCTGTATGAAATATGTGCTACCTATTGACGTGTCTCGCAAATAATAAGCCTGTCACGGTGTCCCTCAAAGATTGCTTCAGGGTTCTGTCACACCAAACCTCACCACTTCCACATGATTAATTACTGCCAAGTCCAGGCTCAAGCAAGAGCCAGTAAAGCATGGATATGTTTGTGTAAGGCGTGGCAAAGCATATAGGCATATGCATATGCCCGTATGTAATACAACTTTCAATATATGGTAAGGCTTCGTGATGAGATTTGAACAGACCCTTATCAAATGATAGAGAACATTTTGCCTTAGTGTGGGCTAATGATTTTTTTAACATTTAGTGAAGTCTGGGGGGTGGCCCTCACTAACAGGTGCTGCTTGCAGGAAGGAGAGGGATGCTTGCCCCTGGCCTTAACAGTCGTACCAGCTGTTTGAGGATGTGAAAGCAGTGAAAATTTTGGGGGACCAAGTGTTGATATGGTCTCCAAAATAAATCAAGAATCAATAAATCTCTTGATGGGGAGCAGAAGTCAAGGTGGAGATGAGAAGGACAAAGCAAAAGAGGCTGTAGAGGTGAGAATTAATCCAAACAGACTGTAATGAAGGGAGGAAACACGCGTTCCCTGGCTGAGATCTTCTTTAGGTTTGCTTCCACAGGGTATGATGCACTTGCTTAAGGACTGCATTCTGAGCTTCATGATCAAGGCACTGGTTTGACATACAGGAGTATAGGAAGCTTTCTGCATGTGATCTGAAATAGGTAAATACAAACAGAGTCAATTTTTATTTCAGCCATTTTGCTGACTTCTGGTTCTATTCAGGAACTTTGAGAAATATAGTGCTCTAGGCACCCTTTCCTACCAGCAGATGGGTCCTACCAGGGGGTGGTATGGATCTTAGGAGCCATGAAAAATTAGGTGGGATGATTGGACCCTGAAGGAATATAACACTGCTTCACGCTACCCCCTCCCCACCAAGTTCAATAAATCAGTGCACAAAAGCTATTTGGAAAACAACCAATTCAACACAAAACTTAATTTGTGTTGCAATTATATGAATGTTAAGCGACACCTACGAAGAAGCAAACTGTGTGGTAGTGGAGATATTGTGTACTTTCAGAAACATTTAATAGAGTTCTATTTAAAAAAGAGAAAAAAAAAGTCTTTTGCAATCTATATAGTCTAGAAACTTTCCACAGCACCTTTCCATGATGATTTCAGAGTAATTATGATGACAAATCCTTCAGTATCACCAGAAACTGTTCCTGCCATAGGTATAAAGTTACTCAGTGTTGTATCATGGTGAAAAAACACACAGGGACCTCTGTTACGCTCGTGTGAGTATTTGTGCAGAACCAAAAAAACCAACTGAACTTCAGAGACGTGATTCTGTGCTAGGTATGAACACGTTTGGCCTGAAATGATGACATAAAATTGTGAAGTGTCTTTTGATTTAGTATGTCTTTTGACAGTTTATGCTTTCTGAAGCTGTGCGCCAACTAGAATATCACCATCTTGAAGTTCATTTAAGCAGGAGATGGGTAGGATCCATCACCCTTCCCATGTATTCTGGCCCAAGCCTGTCCTGGAGAAGACAGTGAAATGTGTGGGCATTGTCTAGCACGTCGCCCCAGCAGGCACAGCTCCAGTGCGAGGCTGTAATCCTTAACACGTGTACGTTGGTAATTCCTTTCTCTCCAGTGGAATTTCACTGCTGCTGTGAGGAACATCAGCTACAATTCCTAAGTGTTGGAAAGCAACCAGAAATTTGGTTTCTATAGATAAAACAATACTTTAAAACAGCAGTGGTCTATCTCAGATTCACTAAATCTTTGAATATCAACAGGAAGCTTGGTATATAAACCTAAGTTTTGTTTCTTTAATCTTTATAATTTTAATATAGCCTTATTTATAAAATGGATTTAATTCATGTAACCACTGTGTAGGAATGTTTTACAGGCACCGTTAATTCCTTACCCAGGATTACAAATGTGCCTAAGAAGAAAATGGAAGTAGATGTTATGGTATTAATTTATGCATTTTTTGAAAACATCAAAGTCACATAACCTTATGTCTAATGACTTCATTTAATTATACAGTTCTACATTTTTGTCTTCAAAGAAATTTACACAATGGTTAATTAATCCATGCCACAGCCCTTTGAAATAGGTAGATAGACATAATTAATCCCACCTAACCAATTCCCTCACCAAGGCAATACCCTGAATCAATATTTAAGCCAAGATTAGAGCTCAGTCTTACTGTGGTCATTTCACTGAGCTAGCTGTTCCCAAGTTTCCTTAGATTGGGCTCACTTTTACCTTGCTGTGATAGTTTAGACAGACATATGCCTTGGCCTGCACCAAGCCTTCATTCTTTATCTTCTACCTCTCTGCTAAAACACTTTCTTTCCCTCTTCCCATCAAAAATTACTTCCACTCCAGCCAATCCAGGTGTAGAAGTTCTAAATTTTCTCCTCCACAATCCTGTACATGGCTGTCACTTGCTTATGCCTGTCACTGCCTGACCGACTCTTTGCA
Source organism: Rhinoptilus africanus (assembly GCA_013400135.1). Lineage (NCBI taxonomy): Eukaryota > Metazoa > Chordata > Aves > Charadriiformes > Glareolidae > Rhinoptilus > Rhinoptilus africanus. The sequence goes on from VXBO01011973.1 coordinate 353,984, forward strand.
CCCACAGTCCTGCTCCCACAAGTTCCCTGTCCTCCAGGTGCCATTGCCCCCACTGCAGAGACCTGCTTCTGCACTTGGTGTGCACATTGGCATTCCCCAGGGGAATCACCTCTCTCTTCCCGGGCTCCTGGCTCCTCTCAGCTCATTACTGGGCAGCCAGGAGGAAGCTCTGCTGGTGGGGCTGGTGTAAGCTGCTTCATATCTTTTCGTTGGCTCTTCTACGGAGAAAACTGAAGGTAAGCTTTGCTCCAGTAAATAGCAGACACTGTTCTCATGGCCCATACCAAGGTGTAGCCTTCAGTCCGCATGTCTATTATTGTAGGTGGAGGCTCATGAAAGTTCTTGCAGCACTTTGTGTATTACAAAAGCGCTTTATAGAATCAAGGACAGGCATTGCTATTCAGGTAAGACTGAAGGCTAAGGAAGTTCACGATTGTGGAACCAAAGAGAAGCTGATGCAACAAAGAATATTACTTACCTCAAAAATGGTCCAGTGATAATACAGACTGGATTGAGGCAGTTCTGAACACCGCAGCGAGCAGCAGGGATTGCAAAGTGACAACAGTTGTCTGTGGCAGACTGTGATAAATTCTGATTTGATAGAAGAAACTAATTCTGCACAGCATGCGGTGATGGATGGGGTACTAGAAAAGAGAGAAAGGAACAATGGAAAAGGAGATTCCCACCTCATGTCATCAAAGAAAGGCACCAAAACCTGAGAAATAGTGCCAGAACCTGGACCTCCCACCATGGCTATAGCTTTTCTTATCTGGTAGGAAATAGAGGTAATGTGATGTATCCTGTAGTTTTTGGTAATGAAGTCACATATGTATTTGTGCTTTGATGTAATATGTCAAACCAGAAAAGGTATTCACCCTGACTATAGGGATTCTGCTCCCCAACAAATTAGTGAATGGACCAGAAATATTCCTGCAGGCAGCTGATCTGGCTGCCCTCAGTTGACATGCCACAGTAGTTGACATGCCACACTTTCCTTGTACTTCCTTTACATTATAGAAAATGTTATGTCTTCGTGTGACTGCGGGAGAGAGAAAAGAAGAGGATACACAGAGGACTTGAAATTCTGCAGTAACGTTGCTCTGTATGTAAGGATACACTCCAAACCTGGTGCATCACTGCAAAAACTGATTTATCTCAGTATTCCCAAAGGTATAATTTTCTATGGGTGAGATTGCATAGCTCTGTCTGCAGCTTGATTCCATTTTCTTTAGATAAATGTTTGATGCTCTGCACCATACTTTCAGTCTCTTTGCAGCTCACTAAAACGGTGGATATCTTTCTAAAATAGATAGCCTGCTTCAACCACAAATTGATTGGGCTTTGACTAGATAGAATTATATGTGGTGCAGAAGGTCAGATGGATGATCGTAATTGTCCTGGTTGGCTTTAGATCATTGGATTTACCTGGGCACTAAGTCTCTCCATTCAGCATGATTCAAGAGAGTAAAAGCCAGAGCTCTATAAAATAGAAATTGTACATTCAACCAAATGGAGAATGGCTGAGTATAGACATATGGCAGATTCATTTTTTCAGGCTGTTGAGAATCTCAAAGAACATGTAGTAACAGAACAAATCAGCATGTTGGTGGAGGTTCCCCCGCCACCCACAGCGAATGATATTTTGGGGCATGTAAATAGGAGTCAATTACAAAAACACATCCCTTTCAATCTGAGTAATTTCCACTGAAATCCAAGATGACTACCATCAAAAGGAGATGTACAAAGGCGTAGTATTCTTTCTGCTTTAAAATAATTACATACTGCAAATACATGCAAGAGAAGGCAAATCACTTAAGGACTCTCTTGGAAGAAATAACTTAGTGGAAATGTGAATGTCTGTCAGTTTCCTGACATAGTTTAAATGTTAAATGACAGATAACCTAGAATCACCCAAACTAGATGGCAAAGCTTTATTGTATGATACTGTCTGACAATGAAATCCTGCATCTTGACAATTGAATTAAAACATTTCTTTCGTAGCCACATTTAAGGTCTCTGTTCTGATATTTTCTCTTGCACTTACATGACTACAAATGTTAAACTTATGTAGAGCCAATGTAGCAGTGAAGATTTGCTGCATAAAACGTTGAAGGAAATTTTCTTCTGCTCTAGGAATATATTTTTTTGATCTCTGAAATTAAGAGTCCGAGAGCAGCTGATGAACACAAGGCAAAAGCCTACCCCCACTGAAGTGTTAGCAGGTGCTTCCCCTGTAGTGAACAGAATCCCAGACCATCTATGACTGCCGAGATACATTCAGTGGTCTCTGTTTCTCTCAAGCAGATAGGGAAATCAAAATGCCCTCTTTCCACTATGCAAATTTTGCAGGCAGTTTACTGTGTTTAATGAACTGTTATAGCATATGCAGATGAACACTTCCCACCCGCCCTCCACAGATCTGGCACATGGTAATCATTTGTCCTATATTTCTGTGCTGTGTAGTGGCTTCCTCTGCTCATAGAAACAGCCCACAAAACTGAAACAAAGGTCCCTAAAGGCTTCAGTTTGCCAAAGGTTAAATCCGTCTCCTCCTTTCAGGCCAGGACATGAGAGACTGACTGGTGGTGTCTTCTCAGCTTGAAACAAAGCCAAAGGCAAGGTAGTAAGCTAGAAAGTCTGTGGACCTTCCTTCCCTACAGCTCAGACCAAGTGAGACCATTACTTCCTTCTTGTGTAGACTTTCGCCTTTAGAGCCACAGAACTCACCATGGAGCTTTGAGCTCTGTCGGGCGGCAGTGACTTTGCCAGGGTCATACTGGAATTAAGATAGTCCTACAGCACCATTGCCAGCAAAAGGAAACATGTTAAGTGCTTTCAGTGAAACTCAGCTCATTGCAGAGACTTTAGAAGACACATCCATTAGTAAGGTGCCTGTGGATAACTGTATGATATTTTCCTGTCTCTTAGCATAATTAATACTAGTGCTGCATAGGTTATATCAGAGTATGAGCAAGAAAGTTTGTGATCAAATCAGTAGCTAGAATGCCAGTGGTGGAATGCTTGTGCTGGGGACTGTTTTTCTCCTTTTATACTACTAGTTCCAACCTTGCAGCAGGAGTGATACTTGGACAGGTCTTTCAAAATGTTCTGACTACCCTACCATTACATGGAAATGAAAGGTGGAGCTGAACCTTCTCAGAATTCATTTATCTTGCACCTGGAGAAATGGTTCATTTATATATTAAAAAGATCATATATAGTATGTATATATTTTGTATATAAAATAACTATATATACACATACACATATATAAACTGCACGTACCAGCATTGCCTCCAACAATAATGTACTTCAATCGCAGTCCGGACAAAATTTTAAAAAGATTTTAAGGAGTGATTCATGATTTAAGTTGCCAGCCTTAAGACATGCTACGCGTGCATGCTTGGTACGCTCTAAAGATCAGACTGTTTAACTCTCCAGAGTCTGATCTGTAAAAATGGAAATATCCTAGATCAGCAGACACTTTTGCAAGTTTTGGTCTCATAGGTTTTAATTCTGAAAGCATAAGGTGTTTAAACTTGAATTTTGAAGTTAACATCTGTTAAAGTAGGTAGGACATAGAAAGTTCATTGGAAATGTTAAGAATATTATCTGTTTGATCAAATATTATATTAAAGCTTATATTTCCCAAGTCAGGAACAGAAAAACAGTGGTTAAGCTTCACATTCAATAAGTCATCTACCAGTTTAGTAGCTTGGACCATCTTCTGCAGTAAACTGCTTTTATTAATCTTTGAACAACTTAACTAACCAAATACCTTATTTCTCACTTAAAGGGAAGTTTTCTTCTCCAATTTGCACTGCATGTAAATGTCCAGCATCAGCAGGAATTATTTTAGTAGGGTCAGGGCAGAATAGATGTTCCAATACCAGAACTGCCTGAATGCGTCTCTAGATTCACACACTATCTTTTAGATAATAATCACAATAAAGATTCAGGCTAAAAATGCAGTCACTGATTTATTGCACCTGACATTTAAAGACAATTAGGGAAGTACTGACCAAAACATTGTAGGTTTTTGTACCTAAAGGTATTTCTACCTTTAGATCTACTGCTTGGTAGAAGGAGCATCTGATTAAGGTGCTTTATGAGAAGGCTTATCTCTCTGAGCTCCATCTATAGCCTATAAAGTAATAAACTTTCCCAAAGGCTGAGTCCAGGTGAGAATCAAAGTTATTTGATCCAAGAAACCTTCAGAATAAATAACCAATGTTAACGGACTATAAAGGGAAATAAAGAAGATGAGCTGTTTAATCTGCGTGCTTAAAGTTTGAACATTTTGAACATTTCTCTGAAAGCTTGCATTTAGAATTATTTTTATTTTATGTAAAAAGAATATAACAGTCTGCTTTCAGAGAAAGAGCATATGAATTTTAGATGCAAGACAATGCCGACATCAGTGATGGAGTCACTGAGAAGGAAGTAAACAGTCAACTCAGGTAAATTATGATCTCACAGTGAAGAACTGAAGTGAGTCTCAACCCAAACCTCTGAGTAGAGATCAGTGTACTTTAAAGTTGCTTTACATTTCTTCAGGTTATGAACCAGACCATCTCCACAGCAGAATGAGCCAAAATATGCATTTAAAACCAATTTTACTTATAGATCAAGATATTGTGGCTCATGATCATCTCTAGTGAAGTTTTTTTGCTTTGTTTTGAATGACCAAAGAAAGCATGGCACAGCAAAATTCCTAGTGAAGTAATAAATGTCCTTACTGGTATGAAACTTTGCACCTGTACCCTCAAAGCAGAAGGGTGTTTGCCTGATTCAAGAGTGATTAAGTATCAACTAAGGACTTCAGGATAAGGCCAAGAGGAAAATTAGAAAGATATTTGTCATTTTCTGGTATCTTCTCCAAAATTAAATATAAACTTTTTTGCAATAATCCAAAAAGGAAAGTCTTATTGAAAAGGTAACTTGTTTATTTGCAAACAGGCTTTTCCAGTGGCCATGTTCCTTGAGATGAGAGCCAATGTAACTTCCTTCCAGGGCATAATAATGATAGCATGAATTGTGTTTATGAATTTTCCTAAGTATGAATATTGCAGTCCTGATGGTTCTATTTAGAAGTGAAAAGTTTTTGGACAAATATTGCCCCAAGTCTAATACTGTTTACTTAGCCAGGAAAGGAGTGTCTGTTCCTCATCGTGCATTTTCAGTGAGGTACCTCTGACAGAGTCTTCTTCCATGAACTACTTAAAAATACTGAAACATAAAAGCCAGAGCCTCAGATTGCCTCTCCTGTGGAAATACAAATGGGTGGAAAACTGGTGGAGGTTACATCTTGAATTGTCTCCTGAACAGAATTGTCCAAATATTATTCCATTGAGAACGCTGGTTTTGACTCTGAGAAATTAACCAATTCTCCTCCATGAATCTCTAGGATACATAAAAGGTTTGGATGACCCACACAGAGGTCCAGTACAGCAGAGCTCTTGTGCCCTCTCTTTGTTTCTGCGCCAAATCTCAGCCAGATTTATCAGTCACCACCTTTGCAGATGATGCTGATCGAAGTCCAGGTTTCCTGGGAAGCTCTTCCCTCTCCTGATCCAGTCTTAGCATTTACCTAGTGAACTGGATAGGAGACCTGATCTAGCTGAAAACAGGTCACCTCCTCTTGTGCTGGGTTGGGTTTCAGCTATATCAGCTCCCTAAACCTGTGATGATGGTGCTAGTCCAGTGAAAAATTAGGTAGAAACAAGTGTCAAGTCTTAAGAGATTTAAGTCCTAGGTTGCTATAGGACTTTTACCTTAGTTTTCAGTGTCTTTTCTGTCTAAGAAGAACAACTTGTCTTTCTCTTGACTTGCCCCCAGCCTCTTTTGGTTTTACCCACAGAACAGTGCAAGTAGATAGCAAAATATTTTGCAAGATAAGAAGTACGTAACATACTGCAGAAGTGTCATATGAAATCGACTCCCTTTACTGTGCCATGAATCAGCTTCAGCACAGCCTGCCTAGAAGTGCTTTGACAGTATCTGGCCTTCTTTCCCCTATGATCTTGAGAAGACCTCTGTCTTCTTCACTCTACTGGAAGTTTTTCAGCATTGTCTCTCTGCATCTTATAAACAAGTCAGAGAGACAACTGAAGAAAATCACAGGCAGCAATTCCTGCAGTCATAATGGTTTTTTAACCTTTGCTCCAAGTCCTTGCAAAACTGGGCAGTATCTAGTGATCCAACAACTCTGACATCATAGCCCCTGTACAGGAAATAAAACTTCAAAACGTTAGTGTATTCTTATCAGGGAGGAAGGACATTGAAATGCTGGGGAAGAAATGGAAAAAAAAATGGGGTATCTTTTACCAACAAAATAACTCAGGCTACCTGAGTTCCCTGACCTTCAATTGCAAACCTTCCTGTGAAGTTTTTAGAGCTTTTGTAATAGCTTTATCTTGTCTACTGTGCTTGGGGAAATTAGAATAGCTGGGCAGTTTTAAAACCTGTTTGCTTATCCAGATGCAACATTAGTCAATTTATATTTTTCATAAATTTAAAATACTCTAGTCCAGCTGGTTTTTATTCAGTGGTGGCTTTAAAGAAATACCACTAGAGGGCAAGATGACAGCTGTAAGCCGTTCGAATTTTGGGACTTCAGTCCTGCAGACGTTGAGGTTGATGAGAAATTATTGACTCCTGCGGTGCTGAAAGAAGCCTTAAAAATCCATTCTTTTCTGCAAATACTAAAAAATTCCCCTGAAACCCTTAAATATGAAAAAGAAGCTATTTAATTTAAGCTAACGTGCTATGAATAACTGTTAAATATAATTAACAAAAATTACATATATTGTCAAATAGTTTTATAAAACAAGAAGATACAAGTATCGCATCACATGTTCTTCTGAAATTGTCTGGAGTTCCCCAATAAACAACAGATCTTACCAGTTCTGTGATAGTTAAATAAAATATTTCAACACGTATATATACACACATATGTCCACGGTCATACATACACACAAATTTACCTCTACATTAACAATATAGATGGAGTGCTCAGCTCAGATGGAGCTGAATTTGATTCCTAATACTGTTTTATTGCTCCCTAGAGCTTTTTAAAAAGTGCTTTTAAAATATACCTAATGCAGTCCTAGAGCCAGAGGCTTTGAGCTTGTCAGATGCCATAAACAAAGCTACAGTGGTCCTGGTCCGTATTTGAATGAGAGGCCTCAGAGGCAAGAAAGGAGCCTGTGGGATGCATGTGTTTTCTGCTTTTAATCCTGCTGCTATTTCAGTCTCCCGCAGAAGTTCTTGTATTTCAGTTTGTTCTCATCCCGAAACATTTGTTTCCTTTTCTCCTTACATTTTAAAAAGAAAATTGTACAAAAACAGTGGGAAAAATCCTAAATTACCAGCTCGTTTTTTATTCTAAACATTACTTGCATAAGGCTTCAAAGGAAATAATAAACAGTGTTTGAAATATGGTCTTTAGCATTTGGCTCATTGTTTAAAGGATGCTGTGGATAACATTTCAATTACCAAGTTACTGCAGCCTGAACCTGGAACCGTTTCCCTTTAATTTTGTCCCACAAGTGCACATAGCTCTGATACCACTTTTTGTTACATTTTCAGTATTCTTTGCTTTACAAGTCCCTAAACACACTTCATCAGACGCACAGCATGTTAACACGTTAAAGGGTTTTCTGCCTACAAGAGGTGGGCATTAAGCCTTGGAAAAATAGGACCCTGTTAACTGAGTGAAGGGGAAAGGCCCCAGTATGTTGGCTGTTGAAATCAATCTGAACTTCCACAGCCTGTTGAGAGTCCAGATTTGCCATATCTTCACATGATTGCACCGCAGGGTTGACCCAGGAAAATCAGGAAGAGGGGGGAGCCAGCTCTTGGGCTTGTAGGAAAAATGCAGCTCAGCTTGCACCTTGGAGCAAGTTCAAGCATGTATTTTTCAAGAGTGGCAAGGTCCTGTTATGCTCTCCTGGATCAGATCAATCTTGCATGTATTACTAAAGATGTCCATGGAGAGGAAATCTGATTTTTAACACAAGTTTTGGAGGCTTCATCTCAATGAAACGTCTTAAAGCTTTGAGCTTTTATTGTGTGGAAGGGCAGGCCTGGAAGTCATGCCTGTCCCTACACCAACACCATTTAAATCCCCAACCTGCTGTGCCAAGCCCACAGACTGTAGACCTTTGTGTCTAATAGGTCCCTGGGAGTAGACCCTTTGGCTGCAAACCCAGCTAGGAGGGCTGTCCCTCCTCTGCATGACTAAAGTCTCAGAGGAGCTCCAGGACCAAGCCTTCAGGGCCAGCCAGCTCCTCACGGCACAGATGTAGCGACACCACCTCCCAGGGGGGTTTCGTGAGGCCCCGTTCATATTGAAGTGACATCCCTAGGGCTTGGGAAAATGTAGTGATAGGCTGTTTAAGTGAGGCTATTTATCCCATTTGTCTTTTCTCTTGCTGTCAGTCCATGAGCTAATCCATCTGCTGATAACAGTGGAGCCATCAGAGGCACAAGCAAGGGATGCAGAGGGAAGCATCATGCTTGTGATCCAAGAGTGGGAAGGGGGATCCCACTCAAGAGACTCCTGTTTGCGAAATCCCAAGAGACCCTCAGCTGCTGATGAAGTCCTGTATGTAGCAATTGCAGTGCCCTGTGGGGTAATGCTGGCATTTGAGAGCAGATAGTTCTTATAAGACAGCACAAAACAGATGAGCCCATTGATTTTGGTAGGCTTCTGCAGGACCGAGTCATTTATTTGATGGATAGTTGCACAGCTAATATTTTTCTAAAGAGCCAGATGTGTCATGGGCAGGATATAGCACAGTTGCATGGCTTGACTCTGTAGCTGATGAAATTTCCCAAGTGATTTGGAGAAAACCGTTTCTTTAGTTTCTGTGCTTTTGAAGTATTCTGTGTAAAAAAATTCTAACACTGCTGTTAATCATGCATATTTTAATAGTTATGTGCCTGGTATATTAGGTGGCTACATAAGATAGTAATAGCTAATGATGATTATTATAGCTAGTTGGGTAAAGTATAGCCAGTTGCCCTTTTCAAAAAAAGTTGAAGACCAATATGTATCCACAGACACATGCACACACATATGCTGTGAAATTTTTTTCAGTGAATCTTTTTATTTATTTTTTTTTTACAAGTAATAGTTAATTCTCTTTTTGGTCTAGTTTCTTCATTTATCCTTAATCTGATGATCTACCTCTTGCTAAATAGGAACATCGCTGGAGTTCCTGACAGCAGTGCACCAGAGGAGATGTGCTCAGGAGAGCAACCCCAGAAGATGATGGAGATGGGGAGGTAATCAAACTGACAGAACACCTGTGGACATTTCCAGATTTTGAGATTCAGAGAAAATGTTTTGTCTTTCTGGTTGTCGTATTTCATACTAAAATCAAATGGAGCATGAAAAGCAGACCTTGGAAAATTAACCAGAGCCCTAATTTTCTGCAAAAAGACTGCTTCAGTGGGAATGGTTTCATCAAGCTGTTAGAAGCAGAAAAACCCCTGCTGATCCAATATGATGCTCTGCTCTAAATTGTAAAAATGAGTATGGATTCTTAGACATTTGCATATATACTAAAAATACAAGTCAGAGTCCAGCAGAAGTTTGTCTTTATGCAAGATGTCACTCCTTCGAACTCCATTGAAAGCTCTTCCTCCCAGGCAATGCCTGGGAGATTTGCTTCCAGCTCTTAATTTTCCCTTTGGCTAATCTCTCTGTTAGTTAATAAGAAGCTATTTACACTTCATTACCAAGATACTACTGTCAATATTCAAATATAATTGTCCTCAAATTCACCATTTACATCAGCCACAAAGTAAAGTGCACATTATCTTTTTGTAACACTTGCTTCAACTGAGAAGTGTTTTGAGAAGAAAATGATCTTTACATTTTCTTGTGCTAATTATATTCCTGCAGTTCCCTTCATAATATAAAATATAAAATAATTTATTATCAATCATCATAGTTATGCTGTGGGTTTGGATAGTGTATTTCATGCCTCCATTTATTAACCCTGTTGTCAAACAGCATAGAAAAACCATGACTGGTTTCTCTTAGTTACTGTTGCTTTGGAAACTAGTTAGATCTCTTGACTTGTAAATGGCTGTTCTTTCAAAAAAGAGAGTTAAAAGAATCTGAGGGTTTTTGCTTGCTTTCTTTCTCTCTTTCTTTCTCTCTCTCTCTCTCTGTTACAATTAATACGCTATGTCTAAGCGCTCTATTTCAAATTGGTGGGCTACAGCTTCTGAGCCTTTTGAGTCAGCTTTCTGAAAGCTAATTAACTCATAATTCAATTTAGAGAAGGCATTTATCAGCAGAGACTTATAATCAGAGAGGAAGGATGGTATAACAACTAATGAAGTCTTGTTCCCAGGTCTTTACCAGTCTTCCTCAATGATCTTAGCAAATCTCTGTGCAAATACTGTTATTCTCTTTTTCTGTGTCTGGTTTATCTAGAGAGGAAGTGTTTTGAGCAAAGACTATTTCTGTACATGAGAGTGACTTCAAAGGGCTGCTGTCCTGACGGCATTCTTCAAAGATGCTTCTTGTTGCCTTTGAGTCAGTTATGGGTCTCCAAAGTTTTTCCCAGCGTAACCAGGGTGCAAGAGTCCACTTTTACTTAAGCTCTTGCAAGTAAGAATGCAGAAAGCATGGAAAAAATCTTTTAGACTCCAAGATAATACAGTTCCCACTATAAAATCTTAATCCAATGTATTTGTGATTATTTAGTTGTAGATTTTAAATGGTGGTTTCAGGGTGGGTTTTTTTTGTTGTTTTTAAGATGTATTTATCTAATTCATGAGTGTGAGAAGGAACTTACATGGATATCAATTAGGTCCATGTAATTTTTAAAAATAATTGTTGTGAAACAGAAAATGTAGAACAGGTTCACATCAATACAATGACTTACCCTTTAAATACACTGTTAGAAACACAAATTTATCTATCATCCAGTAATTACCTCATTAACTCTAAAAAACTGTTAGGGTGCTTTGTCTTCTGTAGCGTACTCAGAAGTACTGAGTTATTTTTACCCTGGAAGGCAGCAGGGAGCCTGATTTTAGTACTAACTGTTCACCACGATGCAAAATTTCTGGCATTAACTTGAAGAATGCTGTTTTATTGGAATTTTTGTCAGGGATTGAAATGCTTTTGAAAGGTACCAAACTGACAAGTCTGGAGACTGTCATCCTGTATTTGTCTGTTGGATGGGTACAAAATTCGATCCCTGGAAGTGTCCAAGGCCAGGCTGGATGGGGCTTTGAGCAACCTGATCTAGTGGGAGGTGTCCCTGCCCATGGCAGGGGGGTGGAACTAGATGATCATTAAGGTCCCTTCCAACACAAATCATTCAATGATTCTATGATTCTGTGAACACTAGCAGTGACTCCTCAAGCTGGCCTGTATTGTTTCTTTGCCATCTATTTCAGGCAGGCGTAGAAGGTACACCCCTAAAAATGAGAGCAAGCCTTCATGACTTTATACTGAAAAGCAGTAACAATTATGTAGTGCTTCTAAATGCTAAAATCCTCTATTGGAATGACAAATCACCACTTTTATTTTTATCTAAGTCTTGACTGGTACCAGCTGAGCTGGTAACTAAGTCCACTAAAAAAGAGATTTTCTCCTTACTCTTTGTGTAGTCAATAGACAGAGGTCAGTTCTGCTACAGGAAAATTCAGAGCAGGAGCCTAAAGTCAGGTACTGCAAATCTCTGTTGTCACTCCTTAATCCCCATCGAATTGCCAAAGGTTGAGTATCCCCACAAAAGACTTGCAGCTCATCCCACCATCCTCCCTACAAGCCCTGGAAGTGCATTACTTTTTGGCATCCTCCTGAACCCGCAAGGCTCCAGTTCTCTCCCCAGGAAACATCTGTACAAGAGAAAAGTTACCTGGATAATTCTGGTCTTGAGAATACACTTTGCCAGTTCCAGCTCTTGAAACACCTCAACAGAGGAATCCCTTGGTACTTTTTGAATATTCTGGAGCAAAGTATTTGGATTTCTCCGAGTACTGCCCAGGACACTGATACTAATGAGTAGTACATCCTTAGAGGTCTATTATATTTTCATTCTACTCAGCTATTCTGAATCTGTAATCCAAGCCAAATTAAATTTAAAGCAAACAAAAGTACTCATTTATAAAATACCTAATCAACACTGTCATAAACATTTCATAACAGCCTGCTGACAAAAATTAAAGAAAACTATCAGTTGATCCTATACATGAAAGTCATTTAGCTTACAAGCCAAGGACACTAACAGTTTCCTAGTTGATGTATCGGGGACACAGACTTTGCCCACACTGTCTACAAGCAATTTGCATTTATGGGAGAGGGGAGAGCCTAGATGGACTGGGGAAGCATGAATGTATTTCTGTTTAATCCCTTCCTTAAGGTCCCCTGGAAGGAGAGGGAAGGGACTGGGGTTTCCATTGAGATTTCTACCTCCTTTGTGACTGCTGAACCCAAATTTATTCAAGGTGGAGGTTGATCCTCATGAACTGCTTTCCCTTGTGTGGAAATGCTAACGCCTCTTTTACAGTCGTCTCCTCTCTCAGTGGTAAACATGGGTTGTTTATCATGGCTTGTCTAAACCACTAACAAATCTTCGCTGCAGTGAGAGGTAAAGTGCTCTTTCTACCCTGGCAATTTGTAGAATTCATCCTGAAGCCTTTCTATACAGGGAACCTTATATTTACTGCAAACATGTATACAAACATGGGATTAGAGCTGCATCTCATTACTAGCTCTCTCCTGGGACTAGAGGGTTTGGTAATCAGTTTGGGATGGCTAATTCCCAAACCTTGTCCTTAAATGGTACAGTGATACTACTGCTTTTGTGTACACATGCTCCTTCCCTTCCCAGTAAATAGCCCATTCATTGCCTGGAACACCACTTTGATAATTAGCCTCAACTTTCTTAAAAACCCCTTTCAATTTACTGCTACAAGGTACATGCAACCAAGATTACGAATCAAGTTTACAGAAGTCTGGCTATTAGATTGCTTCGTGTGACATATAAGCATCAGACACTGAAGACAACAGCTTAAAGTTTCAATAATCATAATTACTGTTCCTTTCTCATATAATAATTCTTAATTTCTATTTGGGATCTACCTACACAGATACCTATGCATGTCACAGAAAATATTTTGTTAGTCTTTGAACTGCAAACTCCTCAGGTCTCCAGAGGAACATACATTAAAGAATGAAACTTTCTTATGAAAGCTGAAATCTGCAATATTTAAAAAATTTCCTTTCCTAAAAAGATGACTCCATCTATTGTGAATCATATATCTCAGTCTATCCACCCCCACTTACTGCACTAATAAAAAATAAAAATAAAATAAAAATAAAAAATACATTCCAGATGTATTAGCGACTTCTTCAACAGCACAAGAGTAGACAGTATTAAGTTATTCTTTTATAAGTATTGGCTACAGAAACTTTGAAATTAAGAAAAAAAAGTGACCTTCAGCTTAATGTTCTCAGCAAAGGTAATGAACAGCATCCTGGGGCTAAGAATATATTGACCTTATCTATATTTAAGGCCCCTTTTCACCTCAGTCAGCTTGCCAGTATAGTCAAGGGTGTTTGTATAAATTCTCTCTTTTTGCTCCTATTCCAAGAACTAACACTCACTGTTCTTGTCCTAAATTCTGACTTCCTCAGAAGAAAGGTAAGTTATAAAGTGTTTGGAAAGTATTTAGCACATTATGCTTGCTGCTACAAATGAAAAATGTGCCTGGATACACCTAATCAGGTGAAACATGTAGTTATACACAAAACGATTTTGCATGCTGATGTTGTGGGAGCTGTAACATGTTGAAAGTCAGACAAAAGGGAAAAAAAAAAAATAGTCTTGCCCTGGAATAATTTTCATCAAATGACAGGGAACAAAGTGTGTGTCTCAGATTTTCTCTTTTGGCCTGTGTTTGACCAGAAGTCACTGGGTAGCAAAAGATGTTGCGTGACAGAGGATCTTAAGGGAGAAGCCCAAATACTGAGAAGAGGAAGAAGAAAAGCCTTCACTTCCAGCATGCTCTGGAGCTTATAAAAAATGCAATCAGAGCCTTGTTTTGGTTTTTTTTCCTGGGGATAAAAAGATCTTTGAGAAATGTCTACTCTGGTTATATTTTGCCTCTTAACGATACACCAGGACTACTTAATTGCACCAGCTGCCTAAAAACATTCTGCGTCCCCAGCACAGCATAAATATCACAGTGCTCTCCCTAAAACGAAAGGCCTAACTGTTTTAGAAAATATTAGTGTTTCACATATCTTTTGATAATTTCTAGCTAGAGTTGAAAAAAACCACAAAGCCACATCTGTGGAAAGCGCTGTGATGTCTGTTAAGATCCCTATCAAGGAGTTATGTACTTATTTAATCCTAAAGTCGATTGCTACCTCACAAGATCTTTATCAGAGCCATAGACAAGACAGCACGTATCACTTCCTTGGAAAGCATTCTGAAACAGCATCATACTTTTTGAATTGTATAATAAGATAGAAACAAAGAATGTGCAGATAAATTTTTAAAAAAATCGTAATTTACATATCTGATGGAACATATGTTGAGTTTCCAAGTAGTAGGTAGTGAGGTTCAGCTCCCAGTGAGTGGAGACCAAGACTGGGACCAGAACCTTAGAAATACCCAGTTTCTCATGCTAGCATTTTTTAAAGACAACAATATACTTTCCTGACATTTAGTGGTTTGCTTTTGTAACTGTAACTCCCACATCCAGCTTTACCTCCTGGAACCTATTTTGTGTCTACTAGGTTGCAACAATATTGCTTCAAATTAAAAGGTGGTGTTTTAACCTAAAATCCACCTTAACAGTGTTTTGTTTGTGGTGATGTATTTTCCTCGGGTTTAATTATACCACATTTAGTTCAGTGTTTTGAAATAGGATTCACATCACCTTTGTACAGTTAATCTAAGACAGTTTGATAGTTCATCAGCAATTAGAAAACAGAAGGCCATAGGCCTATATTAAACAAGTGAGTGATGCAAGTATGAAGCAACGTCACCATAGCAACTCAGCTTGCACACAGGATGCTGTATTTAACCTTGGGGAGCTCTTAAAACTCTTCATTCCTGAAATATCTGAACACTATGTGGTAATGGAGATGTGCCTTCAATGCTACACCAGTAGATTTGTCTTAGAAATGTGCAACCACTTTGGCCCAATATAACTTCTAACTAAGAAACCAGTAGTGTCTGAGCATTCAAACTGACGTGCCTCATGGAAACCATGACTTGCTGTTAGAAATGTGCAAGATTGCTTGCTCTTTTTGGACGTGGGAGGGAGCTATCTGTAGAGCTTATTGCAGTTAAGACAGAAGCATGTGGGCAGAAAAATATTTCCAGGAATTACTGTTAGTGCTTTATTCCATTTTCCTCTTGCTAATCCACATACACCCTTCTATCTGCACAGTTATTGTGAGCTCTGTCAGGAAAAGGAGGAAAAACATATGTTTTTGTCCTGCAGGTTTGAATTTTCCAGCTTCTAGTAAACTAGCCATGTGGCCGATATTCATTAGAATTGTGAATTTATATGCCCTCAAGTAAAAAGTCATGTGAATTAGCCTCACTAGAGGGTCATGCTGCTAGTAGAAAAGCTCTAGGAGCCAACATTTTAATAACTTTTTGTAAGAAAACAGGAGCTTTAGACTTGTAAGATAAGATCAAAATGAATTCTTTGAAGAAACAAACAGT
The DNA here is from genome assembly GCA_013400135.1 of Rhinoptilus africanus. NCBI lineage: Eukaryota > Metazoa > Chordata > Aves > Charadriiformes > Glareolidae > Rhinoptilus > Rhinoptilus africanus. Next base: position 369,703 of record VXBO01011973.1, read on the forward strand.
GGTAGGTTTGAATACTCTGTGGTTAATACTTCCCCTTGGTGGCCAGGCTAATGCTTCACCATTTACCCTTTTAGCTTAAGATTGACTAGTATGATAAAATAGGACAAGAGGCCAGATTCACTGGACAACGTGTTACCTACCTTTCAGGATGCCTAAATCACATATCATTAAGAATTTCACAGAACCCTCCTGAGCTACTTTAGGTGTCTAGAAACCTTTGGCACCTCAGTTTCCAGTGGCAATGTGCCCCAAGTTCTTACTTTTCTGCAGAAACAATTAACGCTGAACCGTCTGGTGTTTCCCTCATACTTAGGCTCTGACAAGACTTGCAAATAAGGCCTTCCCATCTCTATCTCCCTGTAGGACAGAAATGCTGATGTCTTTATGCAAAATGATCTTCTGGGGGGAATCACTCATTTGAGAGAAGAAAATGTGAAGGTCTTTCAATAGCAGAGACTCATTTACATATACATAAATTACAAGGGAAGATTTAACAGAAAAGCCCCATTTAGCCTTTTAAGGAAATTATTAGGCAGGTTTACCAATAAGTGAGAAAACAATGATGTTCATAACATGTGAGAAAAAGAGGCACTGTTAGAGAATTGTATCATAGCTGGCAAAGTGTGGATTTCAACCATAGAACTAAGAGAAGTGTATAGCGAGTGTTGTGTTAAATGCAGCGGTGTTTTTTCTACACTTTGCTACTGCACTGCTGTTCAGGAATGTGTACGTGTATTACATTTTAGTAACCTGTCTGAATGGACGGTTTAAAACTCTCCATTATAATTAAGTGGGTTTTACAGAATTTCACAACCCGAAACTCTGGTGTGAAAGCAGAAAAATGCTGAAAAGCCATCTGGTAAATAAGAGAGCAAAAAGAAGCATGAATACTTTTAAAATTTCTGCCGAGTATCAAAATCAGGTTACAAGACTAGCTGAAAGACTTCTGGCCAGTCTATTGGTTTCCAAGTCAGTAATCTATAAAAGCTGTGGGTTCATTTAAGAGTCAGGTCCTGTGCCTAGTGAAGCCAGAAGCCAGAGGTTCCCCACTGACTTCAGCAGGGAAGAAAGGTAAACCCCTTTTAGGAGGGATAAACGTTGGAAATTTCCAGCTTCAAGACAAATACATTTTGGCCCAGATCCTCAGTGAGGTACAATCCTTTTATTTGCTGTGCTGCTCTAGTGACAAACTTCTAGTGGACGGCTGTGATTAGAGACTCTCTTGTAATGGGGCCAGAGACGCCCATCTGCCAGTCTGACTGCCCTGCTGGGACATGGGCTTCTTGACTAATCCAAAACTTTAGGCACAGTGGAAAGACTGTTGAGGCATATCCAGTCCCTGACTGTGACTCATGCTATTCATGTTACTCATCCATGTGGGCACTAATGAAGTGACTGTGAGGTTCTGGGAACACAGGGGACGGAGTCCAGGTCACAAGCGCTGCTTGCCAACATTCCCATTTGACTGCAGAGGCCTACCCTGGGTCATATGAGTCACGAATTTGGATGTAGATCTTTACTAATAGTGTTAGCATTGGGCTTTAGCTTCCTTAAAAATAACATGCAGATTTTTAAAGGTGAAATGGTGGGAAGAGGGAGGCTTTAACAGGGAAACAGTCTGATACCAGGGCTCAAACTTTGGGAGAAAGACTTTGATCTAGGGTTAAAAAGATGTGCACTCAGTCTCCAGAGGAGTCAATTACAGAGTTTCAAATTCTGTTTGAAATGTTATGTGTCATTCAGAGTATTGCAGAGACTGGCAAAATGTCTAATCTAATCTCCAGACTGACCTTCAGGTTTTTTCAATAGAATGACTGCAGATCAGACCATGACTTAGAATCATAGAATGGTTTGGGTTGGAAGGGACCTTAAAGATCATCTAGTTACAACCTCCCTGCCCTGGGCAGGGACACCTCCCACCAGACCAGGCTCCTCAAAGCCCCATCCAGCCTGGCCTTGGACACTTCCAGGGATGAGGCCTCCATAACTTCTCTGTTCTAGNCATTGCCCGGACTCCATGCAGGACCTTGCACTTGGCCTTGTTGAACTTCGTGAGGTTCACACAGTGCACAGGCCCACCCTTCAAGCCTGTCCAGGTCCGTCTGGATGGCATCTGCACCACACAGCTTGGTGTCATCAGCAAACTTGATGAGGGTGCACTCAATCCCACTGTCCATGTCACTGACAAAGATGTTAAACAGCACCGGACCCAGTATCAACCCCTGAGGAATGCCGCTCATTGTTGGTCTCCACGTGGACATCGAGCCATTGACCACAACTCTGAGTGTGACCATCCAGCCAATTCCTTATCCACCACCTTATCCCTGACTTCAAGCTATTTAAAATTATTATTCTGGGAAACTAAAATTCATTGCAAAACACTGTCTGAATTCAAGCAAGGATGTATAAAATAAATAATATTGTCTCATAAATTCATAGAATCACAGAATGGTTGGTGCTGGAAACAACCTCAGGAGGTCTCTAGTCCAAGCCCTCTGCTCAAGCAGGATCAGCGATGGCTGGTAGCTCAGGGCCACGTCCGTTTAGGTTTTGAGCGTCACCAAGATGGAGACTACACACCCTTTCTGGGAAACTTGTTATAGTGTTTGTCCAGCTTCACAGAAGAGAAAAACCAAGCTTTCCCCTTGCGTTTAAATGTAATTCCTTATATTTCGGCTTGTGAGCATTGCCTCTCAGCCTTTTACTGGAGACCATCAAGAAGAGTCTGGCTCTACCTTCTTTACTTCCTTCCATTGCATAACTTTTTTGCAAAGGTGGATGTTGGGAAAAGGAGTCATAGACTATAATAGTAAGAAAAATCTCATTTGCCTGTGGCACTACCACAGCCGCTGGGGTGGTTTACCCACACCCAAACAAAATAAGTGCTGAACCCCCTCCTCTGCATGTCACTGTTATTGAGTGACTGCCAAGAATAATTTTCAGTGATTCACATTAAGCTGAGGGGCACCTCACACGGAGTCCCATTTCTTCTAAATATTTTTATTAATGATTGAATGATGAAATTCAGTTAATGTGTTTAGAAAATCTACAGACAATATGAAGGGAGAAGTTGTTCCTACTTTGGTGACAGGATCAGAACTGGAAATCAAATAAGTCTGAAAAATCAGACATCATCTGAAATTAAAAGCAGATGAAATTCAAGAAAGACAAATGCAAATAGACAAATGTAACAGGAGTGACTACACAGAAAAGGATCTGGGGGTTGTAGTGAATCACAAACTGGTTGTGAGTAACAACACGATATTTTTTCAAAAAAAAAAAGTCTTGGTCAAAGATACATTCATAGGAATATTGTATGCAACCCTTGAGAAATAATTATTCTGCTCTACTTGGGAGCCAAATGGGTCTCAGACCACTATGTCCACTTTTAGACACCACATTTTGAAAAAAGTGATGAATTTGAGAAAACCCAGAGGAGGGTGCAAAGAATGCTAAAATGTTTAGAAAACTGTGTTTTCTAAAAGGTACGGTAACTCCATTTCTTTGGGCTACAAAAGGGAAGATTAAAAGGGGATGGGATAAGTCCTCTAGTACTTTAAAAAAGATAATTGTAAAAAGAATAATGATCAGTTGTGTTTTTAAGACCAGTGACGAAGGACAACAAGAAATTATTGCAACTAAATATTGACTGCTCTAAATTGCACTATCAGTGCAATCTTTTAAGAAGGAATATTTTGGCTGTCGAAGTACTGGAGTAGCTCTGAAGAATATGTCTGAATGTCTTTTATTGGATGTGTTGAAGGACAGTTCATACCAAGACCTGTTGGGACAGCGCTGGGGAGGTACAGGGCAGCCTCCTGTTGTCCTTCCCAGATCTCTGTCTCTCTGGTTTTAGGACAATGAGTCTCCAAGTGAATTAAGTGCATCCTTTTTCATAACATAGACAAATGCAAATTCTGGCTCCTGCACAGAAAACATGGGAGTCCTTGGAGAGGGAAATGTTCACATTTACTAGTGTATAGATGGGATAAGGATCTACATGCAGGAACAAAAGAAGTATTTCCTGGTGTATAACTGCAGTCTGTAAAATCTACTAATACTGTGCTGAAGGCAGTCATAGAGGGCTCCTGAGGTAGACTAGATTTCTGCCATCAAACCAAAAGCTTCGGATGATCTCCCTCTTCTGATGTAATCCTCTCTCTCTCTGCTTCTTCTTAAATAATTCTTGCTAGAGATATTTTCTCCCTGGGCACTCAGAAATATTTCTTTTGGAATATGAAAGCATGCCAAGCCCCAGATATTTTTTCTCAAGTGTCCTGAAAAAATATAACCTAAATTCTTCCTACACAGTCCCCAGATCCTCAGCTAGCGTAAATCAGCACGTCACCATCAGCTAGAAAGTGCACTTCCTGGAAGATGAATGGCATAAAAGCTGTGTGGGTAAATTAAAGGTATCAAAGCACTGGTCTGAATCTTAGAGAGACAGAAACCCAACTCTAATTTACCAGTCTGCAATGTAAAGAAAAGGTTATTAATCTGGTGCATCCAGTCTTTATTAGTGAAACCTAATTATACAGCAAAGCTTGTGTGAAGGCAGTGGCTGGTGCTGCTCTTCCACATAAAACGAAGTTGCAGTGCCAAACCAGCTACGTACATGCAAACAGAAGCAAACCTGCTGGTTTCTTGGCAGCCAGAAGATCTGAAATGAACTTTGACTAAACTGAAAAGGCACAGGCACTCCTGGTGTTCCCTAGTTAAAAGCTCACTCTCTTTCCAATTGACTGGGCAGCACTTGGAGCAGGCCGATCCTTCTCCTTCGTGGAGCTGTCACTGGTCTCAGTCGGTGTGAACTGGCCAGCCCTTCTTGTGGATGCTGTGTGGTTCCCCACTAGAACTAAAATAATCTAGGTATATAATGATTCCTCTTTTAATATATATATAATTCCAAATGGTCTTATGGGTAATGCATACGGATCCCATAAAGCAATTTTGTTGCTAAATGTTAAAACAGTGTTTTTCACTGTTGTTAAATTCCATAGCTTTTGTCCATAAAAGAAGCCATGCCCAAATACTCTTCTCCATTGCAAGGTCATTTCAGGGCAATATGTAGAGAAATTTATTTCTTTACCTCTACAGTCTAAGTTTTTCAACATCTCTCTGAATAATTTCCCGAAAAACTTTGTGGGACAGATTCAATCATGAGGAAAGAGAGAAGAAATCACTATAAACAGACTTAAATGAATGCCTTTTCCCCAGAGTTTAACTTATCACCCACTTCACAATTGAAAAGTTTGATCCAATAGTAAGGCATTACAGAGTGAAAATAAAAAGTTACAATATGACAAAAGATACTGTCACTGCCTGATAAAACCTATGTTAAAAATGATAGTGTTCCTTCAAACCCAATTCATTCCAATAATTACACAGTCATTAAAGCAACAGTCTAAAGGGAAAAATACCTTCATGGAAGAGTTCATATGAACAGTTATTTAATCTACTTTTCAGTATATCTAGATAAAGGGCTTTTTGCTGAATTTAGGACAATCTGTTATCAGGCCTTTGCAGTCATTCTACTTAATTACTTTTCCGCCAGGATAAATTTTACTCCTAGATCTATACATAAGGGTAGTTTAGAGGGTGAAATTTTATTCTCACAGCTGTAGCAGAGTCATTCTCATCCTTCTGTGAGTGGTTTCACACTGTATTTTCCTCACATTATCCAGCACTAAATAGACAACCTTTAATTTCCAGGTAGCCTCTTCAGCACTGCGTCTGAGGGCTGCTGCCACAATCAGATTTAAGCATCCAGATTCTGTCTTATCGACAGTGGGAGCACCTTGGTCTCAAACACAGATCATCAGCACCCTACCAACCTGTCGCCCACCTTCCCCGCTAAGCACCCTACCAACCCAGTTATAGACACATTTTTGCACTTTCATTCTCTCAGGAGCCCAATGAATATTTATTCCATGCAAAGTGGAACAGTTTGAATGGAAATAATGGGACACCTCACCCTTGTGCCTTAAAATAGCCGACCTTTTGTGATCTGCATATTTACCTCGAGGTGGGAGATGTCAGGTCAGAGTCCCTCAGGCAGTAAAAGGAATTAAACCAAAGCCTCCCACAGTCATGCTGGAGTACATACGTGTTATGATATGAGCTTGTTTTTTCCCATGTCTTTCTGCTTAGCTTAGCTTGTGTCATCACGTGGCTGTTGATCCCTTAAATAACATTGATCATTTATGAAAAATTGAACTGCCTCTGTGATGCTCAGCTGGGTGCACAGAGCTGAACCCCAGCCTTTCCTGAGTAGGATACAGATACGTACACAGACCCAGGAACGCGAAACAGTCACTCCTTGCATGGTCTAGATGCTGATGTTAGGGGAGCCAGCATGTCAGGAACTCTAGGAGATGCCTCTCTCTTTGCTCATGATGTGTGGAAGGCAGAGCTTCACATGCTTTTTAAACTGGAGAAACACCTAACTCCTCGGAAAGAGGGCTTTCTTGTAGTGTTGCCACACCTGTTTTCACTTACAAATACCTACAAGTGGTTTAGCCTGGAATGTTTGTTTATTCCTCTTGCTTTCCTCAACTCTCTCTGCTTGTGTGTGTAACACTATATATACATGTGGTGGGAGAAGGGATTTGTTTTTTGCCCTGGTTTTATGCAAAAACTTCTGATGCCTTGCAAACTACTAATTCAGAGTTGTGGATCCCATACTATGACAGGGCACCTGAAAGCTTTCTGTTCCGCTACCAAAATCTCTACAGATTTTCTCTGATTCACAAATGTTAGTGAACTTGTCTTCACTGCATTCCTGTAGAAATGGCTTGTGCTAATATACCATTGTCAGAAATGTCCACTACTTTTAGATAGCCGGCTTGGAATTTATTTTACAGAGCACTTAACCTTTTTATAAAGTTTTCTGCAGTGGATCCAGCTCCAGCTGGAGTTGTGAGTACTCACTATGCCTGCAAATTCATCCCCAGCTGTTTCATATTAGATACCCACAAAATGAGGAATGCATAACTTTGGGTGACCTTCTCAGCGTCATGCAGGACATGAGAAGAGATGGGGGGACAGAATCCCAGCATTCCACGGCGGCACTCAGATTTGGAATTGAAAGAAGTAGATGTTCGGGGGGCAATATTTCCCTCTGGTGCACAACCTTCGTTTGACGTAGGACAACATGACTGCATGCACTGAATGTGTCAGAATTCCCGTGGAATAAATAGTATTTCATCATCGAAATACAGACTCTGTTGTATATAAAATCAAAATACTCTTTAAAAGAGGTAGTGGTCCAGAGCAGCCCATCTTGTTCCTTCTGAGTGCTGGGGTTTCTGCTCAGAGTGGGTGAAAGGAGCTGTGGTCACACCACCAAACGTTGCCTTATCAACTGATGTGGTTTATAGCACTGAGAGATGAGCCTGGACTGAGGCTGGTTTATGTGGCTGAAACCTTTGGAAGTGAAGGAATTATATAATGAAGGAATTTGAACTTTTTTTCTTTACTGGGAGGTGTTACAGGTTAACTTACAGGAGATTTTAATAGAAAAATAATGCCAAGACTCACTCTAAACCTTACTTTAGGTTAAAAAAAAAAAAAAAGAAAAGAGCAAGTAGCTGTTGTTAGACAGTAGGGACAGATATGAACTGTGCCCATTACCACCTGCAGCAGCGGTCTCACGGTAACCTTAATGGTACCAGGGTGGGTTGTCCAGGAGCGGGCTCTGTGGGTGCGTACACACACATACCTCTGCACGTCACTTGAAGTCAGTCTCTGGAAAGTACCCATAAACAGACCTAGAGAAGCAAAGTGTGAGACATGAGGCCCAGAGGCAGGAAACCTTCCACATTTGTTGATTCTGTGTCTAAGGAAGCAAAATTCCTTTTTTTCCTCTTTTTTTTTTTTTCTTTTCTTAAATAAGATTGACTTATATTTGAATGCTGCATAGTTACTCTGACTAAAGAAGCAGCAATAGTAAAACAGACTTCAGGCCTAGGTTGGTATTGTGAAGAATAACTCCTCGGAAATATGTCGCACTAAACAGTAGGAGAAACAGAGGTCACATCAGATAAACCTCTGAATTAAGGTCTTTTTTTTCTTTCTTTCATTTTGATTGCTTCTGTTCATTTCTGTTTCTATTTGTTCTCTTTTTTCTCCCCTCTTATAGGAAGTGCACAGCAATATTCATCTAAATTTGTTATCAAAATATACAGATTTTATTTTTACATTCTTCTTCACCTTCATGACTCCTAAGAGATGTTGTAAAGTAGGTAAATTTAAATAAAGTTGTGCAGTTGATAAAAGATTTAGGAGAGAATCAATTTATTGGGGCTGTTGAGATTATTAGATATGCCTGACTTAATAAAACCTGATTTTAGGTCTTTGTTTGAGAGACAATGTGGTTTAACTGACAACATGACTAAGACAAACTTTGACTAAGGAAAATTAATGTTGGAAAAAAAGACACTTATAGATACAGGGGTGGTAATCCTTTCAGTGCAGGTGCTGAATACAGCTTTTGAGACTTGGTTCTGCTGCTTGTTCTACTTCAATGACATCCTTTGAACACAGTGATCCCTGAAACACAAACTGAAGTACAGGGAAGACTCATGTCCTTGATTCTAGTGCAAGTAACCCAGCAATACAGAGTAAGAAGATGCTGCTGGTACGGCATCTAAATCAAAATGCACAGATATTGTTTCAAAAGTGATGACTTCTGATGACTATGCTAGATTATGCATAGAGAAGTCATGATACAATACTGTATGCATAAAAACAGCAACTCATTTGCGGCTTCCATGTGTTTTTATAGAAAAGGAATGCACAGAAAACACGATTAGCACTAGTGTTTCCTATAATTTGTGGCCCACAAAAATGCTGTAGTAATTTATTGTGGATGTTTGTATAGCATTCATAATTAATTTTTATGTTGCTTCTCTTGACATATAGATGAATAGGATGCCTCATACTTGAGGACCATCTAGTCGGCACCTTTCACAACAGACTATAAAGAAGGGAGGCTGGACGTTTGCTGCAGCACTATCAGCTACCAGTGGGGCCCAGCAAAGAACGGGGGTCAAGTCTCTTTAGAAGAGGCAGTTTGTTCTTCATACCTGATTTGACTCACCTCAGCCAAATAAAACAAGAAATGTAGTTAAACCTATAATAACAAACCAATAGCGAAAATCAGACATGCAATACTTGATGTTATTAGAGACTGTCTAAAACACAGCCAATATGCCACACTATGACCAGTACCTTTCTTGTGAATTCCTGCTCAAAGTTTAATCTTTAATGCTATTAAGATGAAAGCTTGAGAAATCAGGAAGTAAGAATTACAGCTGGGAAACCGGAAAAAAAAAAAAAAAGAGCAAATATGTCATTTACGCAAACAACGAAAAGGTCACAAATGCAAAGAATTATGAAGATAGGACTGTAAAACATGAAAAACGGATGTAACGTTTGCCATCAGACCATGTGCATTGCTTTGTTTTCCCACTTTACATACAGACTAAAAAGAGATGGGGCTGCACTTTCAGTAGCAAAATGTATCCTGCACATAGCACAGAGAACACTAGTAAAAGGTACATAAGATGACTTGTGATCCATCTTCAAGAGTAGTTTTTATTTACCCAGACAGAAAAGATGACTTGCTGCTGTCTTTTTCGTTGCTGATTTCTATTGGTGAAGGAGCAACAGACAATGAATCCGCTACAAAAGCTAAAATGAACAGGAAAAGGTCTAGGACACTATTTTTCTTGTTCACTCCATATAGAAACAGACTTCCATGGAGATCCATGGAAGAAGGGCGGTGAGTATTTGATTAAAATAAAGATGTCCAATGCTAAGTTAGCACAAGTATTTATCTATAGAAGATAAATCTAATTTTTACTTTGCCTTTTATGTAGTAAATAAATTATTTTCTTAAATTATTTTCCATGGATAATCCCCAGCAGACATTGGTGAAGTGATTTGAAGAAAAACAGAGCAGGACTGAGCTTTCATCTTCCTTCTGGGAGTTCCCAAACAGTACTCATGAGAGCTACGGACAAACTGTCAAGGCAAGAGATACTGGGAAACCTAAGCATAAAAGGATATGAAAGGTATGTCAGGAGAGAAAGAATTTTTAAGTGGAATGCAAAATTATGCAGAAATCATGTGGGTTAAATTCTCTCAAAGCTGGAAATTACTCATCCCTTTCAAATGCAAATGAGGTAAAGATGTCTTGTATCTAAAAAGGTAAGAGTGCTCACTTACTAATGACACATAATATCAAACATATTTTAATTTAGGCTATCTGGAGTGTGCTAGTCAGGAAATTGATCTAGGCAGCAGCAAAAGTCATTAGGGATATTTACAGAGGTTTCAAAAATAGGCTGTACATTTTTTACCAGAAGTCTGTATCTGAGAAGGTGGTAGCTAGATTTAACTTCGATTTCCTTGGTGACAGTAATGGCTGAATGAAAATTTTCGTGTAGTGTGGTGAAGCTGGTGGCATGGAGTCATCCCTCCAAAAAGTTATTCCTTTTAATCCAGCGCTCAAGAGACTGTAGATTTTAAATGATGCACAGTTCCAGGACGAGGCACTGCAGTTTCTTATGCTGAAATGTTAAGCGAGGAATTTAGGGGGGGGTTTGCATGTAAAATGACTGACTTGCATGTGAAGAGGAGAGGGGCAATTGGGGTAACAGTCTAATTAAAGGATCATTTATAAAAGGTGAAATTTTAAAAATTCAGTGGCTGACTTATTTTGGCACATTCTCTAGTGAATCACAAGTTTAATTCTCTCTGGCTAGAAAATTAATAAACCCCTCAAGTTCCTGTTGGGATACATTCAGCAGGGTGTTTAAATAGCTAGTCTACAGAATTGTTTGCAATTGTCAAAATGTTCAAGTCAGCTATAAATAGTCACAAATAAAGTAAAACAGCTTGTTTCCTCCACGAAGTTGTATTATTGTTCCCTACAGTCGTTCATGTATATCAGGAGATTCTTTTGTTATAATGGGGTCTCTGCTCCTCAGCAGTCAAAAATAACTGGCAATAATTGAGTTTGAAGACTATGCTGTGCAAAAATGTCTCCACCATGTCATGGCTGCACTGTTTCCACCAAGCTGACCCGTCACCTCCACCCTCTGCTGTCATCTGCAGTGTAAATGTCCTCAACTTTGGCAGAGCTCATGTACGTCAGGTTTTTCCATGGCTTTTATTCTCAAATACTCCATTCATGCGTGCCAAAATCACTCCAAGTTGACAAAATTTCAGTGCCTTAAAAAAAACTGTCAGCAGATGCAAGAGATCAGTGCTAAGACTATGAATGTGTGGATCTCGTCCTCTTCCTGTCCCTGGAAGCGTTCAAGGCCAGGCTGGGTGGGACTTTGAGCAGCCTGGTCTAGTGGGAGGTGTCCCTGCCCATGGCAGCCGGGTTGGAACTAGATGATTTTCAAGGTCCCTTCCAACCCAAACCATTCTGATTCTGTAATGGATCTGACCACTTATAATTGTCTTCTAAATTTGTTAGGATAAGAACATTCATAAAAATTTTGGTAATAACCCGAAGGTACCTGCTGCTGCTTCTGTTTTCCCAGGGACCACTGGTTAGAGGAGGGATGGAGGAGCAGGGCACTTTCTCAGGAGCAGCGACGTGCTGCCCAGCACTATTCCTCTCTGTCGCCTGGCCCCTCTTGGCCACAAATCCTCCAGCTCAGCAATTTTAACATCTGATCCAAAGCCTTCCTGAGGTCAGAAGTAGTTCTTCCACTTTTGAGAAGCTGAATAATATCTTTAGCATACCAGGAATAATTTTATACACTTAAAATTGTCAGATATTTTTCTAAATTGAGGCCACACAGAGGTTTTCATCAGCTTTTGAATCTGCAACCAAGACAAGTTCACTGTTAATAACACTATGATAATTTTATTTCCTTTTATGCCTTTTGGGGGGCTCCTAATAGTTTTGTACTATGCAGCACATCATTGTCATTCAGTGCAAGGGTGTAGGATTTTAATATTGAGAGGATTCAGACTGTTTGCCTCCCTTAGTGAGACTGAGTCATAGAAGGACAGATTCCCTACAGATCTTGCAGTATCATTCATTATTTAAGTCAATTCCATATTTCATTTCGTAACAAAAAGATCTTTAAAAGCTTTAAATAAAGTTGATCTCCATTTGTGTAGGGAAAGGTGTGGAAAACTGTTTGGCAGACCATGACTAATGCCAAAAGAAGCTGTTTTTGTTATTGTGTTTAAAGAGGATTATACAGTACAATTCTTTTGATTTTAGCCATCAGGAAATTTTAAAAGAAGCCGTCTGGTCATGGCAGCTCTGTGTCTCTCTGGAGTTATGATATTCGACAGTAAGACAGGCGTTGCTATGGTAATTAAGCATTTTTCAAGGTTTTGGGGTTTTTTCAGATTTCTTTGGTTATTAATAATATTCCTAAAACAGTTTGGAAAAATACCGGTACATTAAAATATCACTTGTTCCTCATAAATGAGCTATTTAGAGTCTAATCCTTTTCTTCTAAAAGTCTGTGGCAAATCTCCCACTGACTTTTATGGAAACATGACTCGGCCTTAAATATTTGGCAATTTCTGTATTATTTCCTCCAAGTATATTTTTTTTAATCAGAAATATTGAAAATGCCACGGTTTCTGACACACTAATTCCACCGGGGCTTTCGCAGGCCTGTTGTTCCTGGCAGCACAGTTCAGCTAACTCGAGAAACCCCAAGGCTCATTTCCTATCTCCTGCTGGTGCAGAATTGTCCTTTGTGGTACCGCGGCAGCCGGGCACGGCAGTTGTCCGCACACCGTATCTGAGAGGCTGTGAAACCACAAGCTCCCATAGTGATCATAAGAAGGGGAAAAAGAAGAGATTACAGGCAAAAAGATGCCGTAGTCTGACAGCTTTCAGCAGTGGCGTTCCCTTCTGAGCAACCTCTGCCCCAGGGTGCCGTTCTCCAGTAACTCACTGGCAGGATGCAACGGAGTGGTCCCTCTACAAGGAGATCCTGCATGCAGGTCCCAGACTGGAGCCGAGGGCTGTGTCACCCGTTGCTGCAGCACCCAAAGTGAAGGCTCCCTGCTCCTGGGGGAGGCCAGACACCCCAGAGCCTGGCTGGGCACCGCCAGGCACCTCAGAACAAGAGCCACAGTAGCCAGGCACTAGCTGGGGGGCTGCCTGCCCGTGCTTAGGTCAGGCTCTCCTTTTGGAGGCCCACCCTTTCAGATACAGCGAGTGGCTCAGCCCTTTGAAAAGGCAAACCAGGCTGTCTTCCATCTCTTCAATAGTAACTGAATGGTTAAAAGCAGGCTGGGAAGTGGAAAATGTTGAGCCCTGTCTTCAGCCTCCTCTTTACTTGGCAGCTGCCCTAATAGCTAAGGTATTGTATAAACAGCCATCAGTTACTGCTGCCGCTGCCGTTAATGGCAGCTACTGCTGCTGTTTCATTAAATTCAGTGTGGGTGCAATATGTGCAGATCAGGCCTCCAGATGGGTCTCTTAAGGGGCATGCCTATTTTGTAAGTCCTAAGGAATCTTAGATGGGAGATGGGTTCATATCAAGTGTTCAGGTCAAGCAAGAAAGTGATATCTCTGGCCTTTTGTGTCAGCACAGCATTTGGCACCCAAATAAGTTTTCTGGATAAGACTTAATACAGACAGACTCACAGGTATCAGACAGGGAGGGGACAAGACTTTTTTCTTTTTGAATCATTGTCTTAGACCTTCACATCTTCTGAGACTCCTAAATGGTTTTTTCGGAACTTGTCCTTAAGGAATTGTGAGACAGATTGTTCATGTCAGTTTTGACAGATACAGAGTGTCTGTGTCTTGTGTACAGTACTGGAATCTTTGTGAAACTTCTGCAATAAGGTGAGACAAATATAGACAAAGTTTTCAGTCTTATTTTTACGAATTGAAAATACCACCTCTTAATAAAGAGGTCAAAGAAAGAAAACAGATGGTTTGGTGCAAGATCATTCCTCAAGTTCAAAGGAACCCCTTCTCTTTTTCTGTGATAGAGTCACAAGATCTGGAGAACATCATCCTTGAAGAGACTTCAGCCTAATATGATATTTCCAGGCTGTCTTATATAACCAAGGACAAAAATGATTCCTTGACACAATATTCATTCTAGTCTTGTATTTTCATCTCCTTGATTTTTAACACAGGGTTCCTGCAGTATTTCCCTCCTTTTTGCTGAGATAACCGGTACAAGTAAGGAGGGTTAGACCAGCATTGGTCTTGTCTTCTACTGTCTTCTCCCAGACTAGTAGGTTACATTACTTTGATACAGTATATCTCCACTTTAGCTTATGCAAGAGTTAAGGATCTACATCTTTAATTGCCTACAACTTGAAGGTAATTAATTATCGCCTTCAAGATTCAGTCTCCCGAATGATCACTCTTAGTTCAGCTTATAACAGGAAAAGCATAAACAAGCTTTTTTCACTGAAGTACTGCAGGAAAAGCTGGCTTCAGAGCTCAAACAAGGAGCTGGCCTCAATATATCACTGGGTTTGTCCTGAGCATTTTGGATTGTCCCCTCAGCTGATTGATGAAGAGCATGGTAACCCAGAGTTTCTCTGGAGAATACGGTAAATCAGCAGAAGACAATCTCAGAGATGAGAGCATCTCATTGACCGGTCCATGAGTACATGTCAGTGATGCAGGCTGACTGGCTCAGAGTTCAGGAAGTCCTGCATTTTTTTTTATGGTGTCAATGGTTTCCTTTATTTTCTTGGAGAGTGTGGCTACTGAAAATGTAGTCTGTAATGATCTTATTATAACTCTTGTTCACAGTCACCAGTACTTTAGGTAGGCTGAGAGCATTACAAGAACTGTAGCAGTTTGCCAGCAATGCCGGGTCACCAGTCCTTCTTGTCTTGTTCCTCTTCCAGTGCACTTTCAGGGAAGTCATTGATCTCTGGTTAGATGGAGCTCCACAAGTCATGCTTAAAACAAACCAAATAGTCAGAAAAAACTCAAAAAGCTTCATATGCATTCTTGTGGGTTCTCTTATCCTGGAGATATTTAATGTGGTTGATAATCATTCACAAAAGTTCACTTGTGGTCTTCAGAGGTAGCCACACTTGAAAAACGTCCAGAGTCTGGTGATAACATTGACCAGTTCAGTTAAAATTAGCCACTTCCTGCCAAAGGCATTCACTGACGGTCTTCATCGCAAGCAGTTACGGTTTGCTAGAATGGAGCAGTGGATTTAGTATGTGATGGTGAACAAAAGATCTGGGATAAAAGGTCTGGTCACTTGCCAGCTTACACTTGATGGCAGCCTCTCGAGATTTTTACAAAAGCAAACTGTAATTCTGAAGGCAGCTTCCTGAACTGTACAAAGGATGTGATAAGATGGCTTCTGAATGAGAAGGTTTCGGCAAAACACTGAACTGGCAGTAATATTTTTTTCAAGATTTCAGTTTCTTGACCAGATATGACTTGGAGTTTTAACAAATCCTCCTCCTTCAGGAATCACACAAAGAGTACACATTCAAATTCAGAGTTCCTGAAGGGACTCAGGTAGTTAGATGTGTATTTCTGCAAAAAGGCTTTGCCACAGTGACCATGGATTAGAACTACTTGGAATGTTGTAACAAAGTCATTTTTGATAGTATTCCTAAAAGCAAACAGAGCTCAGAGAGCAGAAGGAACCCATTGACCCTTGAGCATGTAGGCTCAGTTTTCACAGCCCCGGTAAACATCTTGGAATTTTTGGACTTGCTTGAATGCTACAGCTTGAGATTTAACCTTGGTCAGCTTCTGATCAAGGAATAATTTTTCATTTACATAATAGTTCAGCAACTTTCACTCAGGTCTTCGACCTTTACAGACATTGTTCCATTTTGTACTGCAGCTGTTCACTCACCACTCTTGTGGTCTTCGGGAACCTCTTCCCAGATAAATAATTTCTGATCAATGGGCAAAGCTTGCGATGAGCTTCCTATAGGCTTGTAGGAATTTCCTAAGCGTGAGTGACAACAACCCTAATGTCACTGTTAGACAGAACTAAGCATCCAATGACTCACTTAAGAATCAGGTGAAAGTACATGTAGTGGAAGAGGTGTGTCATAGAGGCCAGACTAAACCCCACACAACGTATGTGTTTACAGCAACCTTTTTTTTTTTTTTAAATGAAAACTGTTACCTATGAGGTTCATCACATGGATAGCTGTAGATATCTCCACGTTTGATTGCTGAGGAAAAATTGGTCATTTTTTGGAGGTTCATTGTGGTCTTGTGACAATGGCTATTATTTAATATTGACAGCAGATAATAATGTGATCATTGTTGTCATTGGGCTTAGCAGGATTCTGCCAAACCTCTTGCTGATCCAAGTGCTGCTAACTTTCCAACCTGCTGTAACAGTGTTCATAGGTGTCAGACTTACAATATAGGAGGAGTATTTAAGGAGGACACAAAATATTTACCAAATTTCCTAAAAAAGTATTATGTGATTTCTTTACTTCTTCAGATATTTTGTTAAGGACTGTATAATATTTTGGGCTTCTGGGCTGATGGCAGAGAGCCAGTCAGTTCCTTTCTTGGCTTATTTTTTCAGTTCTGATGCTCACCCAGACCCCTCAAATTTGATTTTCCACTTGCCTCAGTTAGAAGCAGCATTAAAAATAAATGGTTCTGGGGTTGTTACCTTATAAGCAGGAACAATGGAGCTGAGTCCCTGCTTTTTAGTGAGCTCTTTCACAGTGTAAAACTTACTTACTGTTATCAGAGCTTCCACTATTGCCCCATGCTAACACCATGTAACAGGTTTGTTGTATTAAAGAAAGATGCCCTCTATAGAGCTGCTCGATGTAGTGTGTCTTTATTCAGGGGCCGCTTCTTGGAAGAGGGAAGGATAGTTGCAAACAGGGGATATGAGAGTCTGTAATTTATTTTTCTGTTTAAAAAGAAAAGAAGATGTTTCCACATAACCATAACAGAGAAGGAAGACTCCACTTAATAAATTAACTAACTCTATTTACACTTCATTCAAATAGGATATACTGACCATGCTGGTGGTGTTGCACAATGTTTAGCTTCTATAGTCTGAACTTTGTGTAGACCTTATGCTGGGCTCTGGCGTTTCCTTTCTTATGATTTTTGCTAGCTTGCAGTTCATGCAAGCTGGATCATTTAAAAACTCCTGCACCTCATATTATTATTCTTTATTTCACTCCAGGGTCAGTCACCCTCTACAGGGGCCTACAGCAATATCCAAAGGGCAAGTTGCTTAATGCCTCTCTTCAGCATATGGGCGTATCTTTAATAGCATGCTGTCATGGATGCTCAGGTATGCTCAGGAATTCCTCTTCCCTGGAACTCTGCCTAACTCAAGTGCAGCTGGGTGTTACTCAGGATGAGAACAAAGGAAGGCTCTGGGGGTGGCTGCCCCACTGCCACAGGACTGGCCAAGAGGGAGCAGCCAGAAGTCACTGCCTGCAGCGGCTCAGGCCTCGAGCCCTGGGCAGAAGCACTCAGACAAATTAAGATTATTAATAATAATTAATAATAATGTGTCAATTATAGAAGCTGCTCTTTCCTCAATGGAAGGCCTGGCTTATGCCAGAGCAACAGCCCCTCAGTGCTTGCTGGTTCAGGCTGTTTAAAACTCAGTCTCTCTGAATAACAACTGCAGTCAATGCATCAGATATCCTTTTTGCTGTTGCTAACTTTCCTTGCTAGCTGCATTATTTTGTGAAAAATCAGCTGCAAAATGCATTGACTCTGAAGCATAGAAGCATCAGACTATAGGAAAAAATGATGAGAATAATTTCTGGTTAGCCAAAAACTCAGGTTTAAATCATGTCATACCGTGTAATGACAGGTGAAAATGTTTCTGTATAAAAATTATTGATCTTCATGGCTGGTGGTATTTTATATCCACTGCTTGACTTCTGGAAGGAATAATTGCAAGAAAAGTTAGATAGACTCACACTTAATCTTGTTCACAACCCTTCGGAGACCTGAACTGAAAATTATAGACAGGCGTGAGTACTTTTCTCTTTAAAAATTTCTAAATATATTTGTTCATTTTTAACAACAGAAACACTCTGAATTTGATCTCACAGATAGAGAACTGTGATCTTGAGTTGTATCTACACATGAGCTTGACTATGAGTTATAATAATTCCTGGAAGATTAAGGCCTAAAGGCATGATTTATTTCTAATGGTGACATTGTGACCACATCAATACTCATAGACAGACATGAAGAATTAGTAAATGATGGACCAAAGTAAACATACAACTATTCCGTATTATGAGAGACAGAGCTCCCTGTGTTTGCGACTGGCAAGGAAAAGTCAGAAAACCCCAGCTGTGTTTCAGGCAACCGGACTGCTTGTGAGCAGGCCTAAGAAGTAAAAATATGTTGGACTGTTGATGTTGGCTCAACTGTCCACTAAATTAGAGAAACAGAGATAGTTAGAAGACAGCTAAAATAAAATAGGTCATGTGAAATTCTTGGGGAGGGAGATAGTATGGCCTGCAGGATTGGAGCAGAGGCAAGGGAAACAGGTGTCAGAGTTAGAAGGGAACGTCTTACGATGGGAGAGAAGGACAAATGAATAAAGGCTGAAGACTGAAGCTTAACTAATCCCTGATGTATCAGCACATCAGTAAGAGGGAGGAAAGAGGAGAACAGAGGAGAAATCACCAAAAATAATGTCTGAGAAATTACCGAGAGATGAATTGATGAGACACAGAGGGAGGAAGAGGAAATCTGAGGTTGAATTGGAGAAAGGACTAAGAGAACAATGGCCGGTGCAGGCCAAATTTGTGAACAAGAGCACTGAAGTGGGTCTGTCTTTTTTTCAGGGTAGCTTCTCTTAACTATATAGAGTTGCTTTGTGAAGAGTTTCCTCTTTTATGGAAGGGAACATCCAGTGCTAGATTGTCTCTCTTTTTTCTCCTTCTATCACTTCCAGAGGTATTGTGTTTGTCCTCTGGAAATCATCCTTCTCCTGTAAGATATTATGCAGCACACTTTTCATAGTGCCTGATAAAGAGCTGAAACCAGCTGTTTCAGACTAAGGTATTTTTAGTGCCTCAACAGTCACTGCTGTAATAGGCTTTTATGGCTCAGCATGAATTCCCTGCAGGTAGATACTGAAAGCCTAATCCAAAATTGCGTAAAGACAACTAAAAGAAGTAACATAATATTTGCAAGCAGATCTACAATTCCTTTGTCCTGCAGGAATGTGATCAGAGGCCTAAGCTAAAAATACATTTGTTGAGTATTCTTATCTTAGCCCTTTGAGAGAAAAAAGAAAGAAACAAGAGTATAAAAATAGATATAAAGGAGATAAACCAAGAAATGAAGGGGATTAGAGCTTTTGTTGCCTAGTATAAAGTATAGCAGAAGAATGTGAGGTGCTGCTAAATGTATGTTTATTGCTAGATAGTTTATAAGTGTCCGTTTCTTTTCAGGCGGCAAATCTAGTGATTCTAAAGTTTCAGTCTTAATTTTTATCTTGGGACATCTTTGGGCAGTGAATAGCATCAGGAAAAAACGCACTGTAAATCTTGAAACATTCAGGTGCACTAATCTAGTTTAAACAGGAACTAGTTGACTAACCACATAGTCATCTCCTTTTTATTCAGCAAACATCTTTTTTATTGAAACATTCAGAGGCTGCTACCAGCTGTATGATGACACTTCCAGAACATATTAGGTTCCTAATGGACAAAACTGGTCAACTCAGCTTGTTAATTCATCAGACCATGGCACCTCCACTAGCAAGAGAGCACTGGCAGATGTGGATCCCTGCTCTAGACTCGTTACACACCCCACTGCCCTCGTTTGCTTTTGGTGGTGGATTCTTAGCCACCAAACAGCTGGTAGGGTCTGGCACGGTGATGCTCCCTGCAACTAATCAAAGCTCATTTTTCCCTTAAATGTGCACATGCTAAGGCTATCACTCAGCCTTAATGTATATGTTACAGGGGGGTGATCAGGATATTCCTTATGGAATGAATTTCCATTGCAAAATGCCAATTTGTTGGAAAAGAGTTTCTCAAGCTAACCTTTCTGCCAGTACAACTTTCCCTTTGGCTGCCTTTGAAGCCGCCTCTGTCTGCTTGTTTCTGGTGGGCTGGGGTTTCCAAGTCCCCCAGCTGGTGGCCACAGGGGATAGCTGGTATCTGACCAGTACATAACTCAAGTCGCCACCAAAGCCAGGGTGCCCGAGCTCTCAGGCGGCTGCCTCCACAGCTCTCATCTCAAATGGTGTCTTTCCTTGATGGCAGCAGCCCCTTGGTCACCAGGAGAGTGGATTGCTAGCTAGCTGGGTATCTGTTGCCCAGGGTCTCCCTATCAGCCCAGGGAAGGAGAGCAGCGCTTCCTCAGTTAGTCTCTCTTCCTGCTAGTCAGCAGGCATCAGGGTT
Source organism: Rhinoptilus africanus (assembly GCA_013400135.1). Lineage (NCBI taxonomy): Eukaryota > Metazoa > Chordata > Aves > Charadriiformes > Glareolidae > Rhinoptilus > Rhinoptilus africanus. The sequence continues at coordinate 390,076 of VXBO01011973.1, forward strand.
TCTCCCTCATGCTCTCTAGCCATCTCTTTCTGCGGAGCAGGCTTTCGGCTCTGTGGGAGCCCGCCTACGTAGCAGGCAGCCAGAGGAGCTGGGCAGCCCAGGAAACAAGCCGAAAAAATGTCTGCATCCTTCCAAAGCGGAATTTTTTCAGGCTTTTCCCTCCCACAAAAATGTTCTGATTGTTAGCCTTTGTGTCCCAGCTCTGCACAGCTTTGCTTTACTTTCAAAAATAAAGCAAGTTGAAATAAAAAGACAGTCATCTGGCTAGCTCTGGTTATTTTATTCCCCTTTTTGGGCCATATCTTGGTACACACCAGGATACCCTGACCTGGGAGCCAGAAGCGTTAGGGTCTGTTGGAACCTAAGGCTGAGATGAAAATATCTGGATGGAAAACTAACCCACAGGGAATTAAAATTACCTCTCTGGATCAAGATGAAAGGTTGCACTAGTGGCTCCAGGGCTCTTCATGAAAGGAGAAGGTTAAGCCAGGCAGAATTTGAGGGGTGGTGTAAAGCCGCTTTGGTCACAGCCCTCTTTAGCGGATATAATGATGTTTGGAACAGATAATTACTTCAGCTATTGTCATGACTATAGATACTGCAGTCCATGCTCATAACCTCAGAGAGGCAGGGAGAGAATGAGAAAACAGCGAGCCATTAAAATAGCGGAGCTGTAATTGATTACTGTTAATATGCAGGCAGAAACAATCTTAGTGGAGCTCACTGATAATATTTAGCAACACCAGCAATCCAGGAGGCATCTAACTAGCTTTGGAACCATGGAAAATTAACGCTGATACTGTAGAGTTTGCACAGGGGGACGGGGGGTGGTGTTTTCTTTTTTGGTTTTGTTGGGTTTTTTTCTTTTTGGTTATATTATTTAGATGGCAGGGCTTATTACATGATGAGGAGATCATCATGTAATAAGGAGATGCTTAGGCATTTGAGATTGCCCTTTTATATTTGTCATGGCAGGAGGAATTACATATATGTAGCTACATATTAACAAGATTAACAAGAAAATATTACATGTCACACTCTATTGGGGTTTTTTTGAGATATGGATTTCTTATCATTATGATTTTTTTAACCTGACAACCTTAAAATTGTGATGAACACATTCCTTATAATTTATTTTTCACAGTAAGTGTTTTTCATAAATATAGCATCAAAATCTTTGTAACAGCTCTTCAAAGATCAGGCCTAAAAAAAGGGAAGAAAGTTTGGAGACTGGTAAGTGTTTTGATGAGCCAATTGGCTGAAAAATGCTTTATTTGACCAAGTGAAGAGGAAACGGAATATCATTAAAAATAATGCATAGAGCAATGTATTTAAATGATTGATATGGAAATTTATTAAGCATACCCAGCAAACAATCTTCAGGGAGCTTTGTCAAATATTTAACATTTTTTCATCTTAAATATAGGTGCTACTATTGCAAAACATGTATAGAAGTAAACACTCGCCCATTATATTGAAAAATAATTGTCAAGCGCCTTCCACCCACTTTCTAGATGCTTCATAAAACCAGTCATCTCTCCCTCATTTCAGCAGTAGATCACACTGGACATCTTTTAAGAGGCTAGGAAGATTTTTCTATTGAGATGTCATTGCTTATAAAATATAAGATAATTGTATCTTGGTGACTGATTAGCAACTCCAGAGTATCTGAAATGACATTAAACAAAAGTTATCACATGAAAATAAGTATGTTTTCAGAAGCGTTAATTTCTGCTGTTCATTCCTTTCATGCTCATGAATTTGAAAAACTTAGCAACTTCCAGTGAGTCACCCAGAATTTTAGTATAAAATAGGTGAGGTTCAACTGTTCTTGAAGAATTAATTACTTTTGTACTTGAATAAACTTGAAAGAAGAGAACAAAATACCAGTCTGCATGTAATTCTTTTAGTATTAATTCAGATTTTGCAGCTGTCTAAACGCTTTGATTTTTCACAGTCGAGTCTTTCTACTCGACCCTGAAGTGAAAAGTGCAATCTTGTGTTTCTTGTAGAACATAGCAGGATAGAAATGAATGCCGCTAATTCATCTCACCATTGGGTAGGAGGAGAAGTGGGCTTACTCCCCAGCCATCTTATTTATATAAATGAGAATGCTACCTCCCTTTTCTTGTGCTGGGGTCTTTTTTTCTCTCTTGATCTAAAATATTTAGCAAGCAGCTGAGCAATCTATAGCTTGCAGTCAAGAAGAGTTAAAAGAGGGAAAACTGGTGTCCTGTGCCTCCCCCTGCCCATGCTCTGACGCAGCCCTGGCCACACGCTGAGCTCCCCCTCGCTGCTCCTGGGCTGACGCTCCCCTGCTCCGCCATCCCCAGCTCCTCCGGTACGTGCTTGGCAGCAGCACATCACCTTCTCCCCTGCACCTCGCATCTCCTCCTCATCCCCTGTTTGCCTTCGTGACAGGAATGGGCCACAACATGTCTGTGCTGAAACACCACGTGAACAGATAAGGGACAGACCAGCTGCCCTCCCCAAGCCCATAAATCCACAAGTCTGATAGAATCAGACCTGACTTTTTCCCAGCTTAGAAACTTGTTCCCATTTCTAATTATACATAATAATTCAGTGCAGTCGCTGGCATAATTGGCCATCTGTGTACTTTCATACGTGTGAAACAAATACTGGGAAAGGTTACACAGGCTGATGCCGCTAGTGCTCATGGAGAAGTGGTGGAGACTAATTTTAAGAGCTGGATTTGAGCTGAAATCCATTTCGCAAACGAAATGTGTTTTTTTTCTTATTGGCTTTGAGAGTTATGAAAGGACCAGACAGTATGACAGCAGAGCCTGATGGCAGGTGGAGAAGCAAGGGTGGGACCAGAAGGTTTGCAATTTGTTTCTGGGGAAAAAACAATTGTGTTTGTCATACTTGTTGCTCAAATTTTGATTTACTCCTGGACAGCTTCCACTATTAATGAAATCAAGGACAGCATTTCAAAAAGGCATCTTCCAAGCTGCCTCTCTAAGAAACCCGAATAACAGGCCTTGCTACCTATTATGTCTTTTTAGAAACTTGCCTAAAAATGTAAAAATAGGAGGGAGAAGGTGAACGGTGATGGGAGAATCCTCATCCTTATTTCAAAAGACTTCCCTGTAACCAGGAATCACAGAACAAGGCTTGGAAAGGTTATAATGGAATAGTGATACTTCTCTTGTGAGTTAATACTTGATGAATACATACAGTGGACAATCACGTCAGAGCCACATCTCCATACACAATACTAGGCTTAAGCTCCCTTTTAAAAAGTGAGCCTTCTCTTAGCAAAAAAAGTCTTGCAGAAGAGTCCAGTTTCACTTTTAAGACAAAGAGGAATATTGCTCAGATATAAAGGTAAGAGAGTATGTGCAATTGAGATGGTTTTGTAGTTCTGCAGCAGGACGAAGAGACTTTTTTGAAGAGCTGCTTCTTGGCACCCTCTGTACACACAGTTTGCTCATGTGCACTCCCAGGAGCCCAGCTCAACCCTGCCAAAGGTTCAGAGGGTTTTCCTTCCAGCAGGAAGCTTTCCAAAATATTATTAAATGCCACAGAAACAGGGGGGCCAGGAGAAAATTGCTGGTATAACTCAGCATGCACACTGGCATAATGCACTCCTGCACCAACCAGAGGTGTCTGCTTTGTGGTCCTGCTTTTATTGCGATCTCTCAAAGCTTGTGTATGCCTTATATATATTCAGATGTCTATACACACACACAGACACAGCAAGTGCCTTACCAGCACCCAGATAAACACACAGCACTCGCAAAGAGCACAGGCTGCCCAATACTGTTCCTCCTTTCCAACTGATTGGGACTGAAGTCCACTAGTGGCAAATATGTTTGTGAGCATATATTTACTTATNACACAGTACAGATCACTCTGGTAGTGGGTCCCTGATTTCCTGGTCTCCCCAGGTGCTGGCACCCAGATGTATTGGGCGTAGAGGTTCACAGTCCTGCTCTTGTTGCTGCTACACCCACCTCTTATCCTGCTTACCTACAAGTCCATCTTGAAGCTCACGAGCTTTCACAAATTCCTACTGAGAACAGGAGATCATTACGAATTGGATTTAACCAGAATATCGATTAGACTGTGGTGATGAAGTACAAGGCTCAGTCAGGCAAGTGCCCTGACTAGCAACCTATTTACATATAACCAGCCCCTTTTACCTCTATTTTCACTTGTTTTTTCCTCCCCAATCCACCTTTTTGCCTGCCTCCATTTTCTCACCTTTGTTTTATGCCCTAAATATTCCATAAGTCTCATCCACAGTCTGCTTAAAACTTGACATAGTGAGATTCATGCAATCCCCAAATGTCCTCCCCGTAGCGAGCCCTGTGCCCCTGTAGGCAGTAACCCCTGGCAGTTTTCAAGGTGTTCTGGGGAATTAGTTTCTTTGGTTAACTCATCTTGGTGGATTTCACACCAGGCATGATGAGTGAATACTTCTCATTGGGTAGTCTTCAGAGCAGCCAATTCAGTGTGCGCTGTTTTCCTGGTTATTTGATTTCTAGGGCTCCTCTGCTCCGTTGTTCATCTGCTTCTCACCAGGGCTTTGTGTTTCTGGTGATTAGCCTTTATTCACATAACCTAACAACCATCTTCTCTGTATCTGTCTGTGCCAGAAAAGCCAAGAGCATCTGATTATGAGATGGATGTGAAGATGATAGCAATCCCACAGGGCTGCAGGAAGATGAGCTGCAAAACCTGAGAGTGCTGGTCTTCTGATATTGTATTATCCTTAATTTTTATATTATGCCCAAGTACAGTACTGGGGAATATTATACTCCCAGAGGATTACTTTCTGGAGCCTGCAATGTGGGGTGAAAATGACTGTGTGCATATAATGTGACAATTATGCCATCATTCCACCAGGTCCCAGGACATACTTGGTTTAAGGAGATGCCCTACCCAAATTCCAAACTGGATTAATATATTATGCCAATGGTCTCATTGGTAAAAAAATTCACTTTCCCTTTTCTAAAAGCTAGCATAAGAATTCATTAAACAGCTCTCACCTTTTACATCTGCTGATGGGAGACCCTGGAGGTGGACCCAGGTACTCGGTCACCTTCCTGTGGGGCACGCCAGGAGCCCAAATAGTCAGAGAAGGTTGTGGGTGCAAGGACAGGACTCCGCTGGCTAGAGGCCACCTCCTGTAGCTTAAAGCCACCCCGTAGAAGGCCACAGTAACACTACTGTGATATACCCAGCCCCATGTCAAGTCTCAAGCTACCCTCAGAAAACTGCAGGAATGATGAAAGAAAAGTATGGAAAAGCCCTGCTATCTTTCTTGAGGCAGAAGCAGCTATATGCCTTCTTGAATAAATCCTTTCTATGTGGGTATTACCACTATATTTGTCTCTATATTAAGCTGCAGTAAAAACTTTTGCGAATGGAAAATTACCAAACTGGAGCAATAGGGTTTTTTTTCCATGCTAATGTGAAATACTGGGATAAGAAAGCAAATTATTAGTTAGAAATTTGAGGGACTAAAGTGACAGTGCTCCTCTCAGGTAATGATAAGCAAAAGATGTAACTTGTAAACCAAGATGGGCTTTCAAAAGATCTTTTGGAAAACATTTCAGATCTGAATCCTTTCAGTGACTCACTAGAAGTCACATTAGTGACACTGACAAAATGGTTCTTAAAACACTAAACAGCTTGGCTGGGAGAGAGTTTGCTTCTTAAGAAGAGCTACAGAATTTAATATTTTGAGATAATTGGTTTACCGTAAACTGCTTTTTACCTATATTGGCATTTTTTTACTGTATGGTTGTATTTATCACAGTATTTATTTCACCTGTTTTTAACATAATTTTAAACGATGTAGGCTCCACCTCTTTAATATAGATGTGAGCCATTTGAAGCCAATACAAGGGACACAATAAAAATATTTGGCCTGATTAAGTGAGTGTGAATGTCTGAGTGTCCTTTGGCGATGAAGGAAATGGCTTTGGACTACACACGCAGCAGTCTGTCCTAAGGCTGCACTTGGGCCAGCTCCTGGTAATTCTGGGAGATCGCAGGTGCATCAGAATCACCACGCTGGACTGCAGGCATGAGGTCACACACGCAAAAGTAGGAAATGGCAATTGAGGGCTGTCACCAGAGAGGTAAACTGAGGTCCGATCCCCTCTTGTGCCAGTACTCAGCATGGGGCACTCTGTGAGAGGGGTTCGGCATCTGGCACTGAAATTCCATCTCTGTGGATGCCAGCCACTCCCATTCTCCTGCCCTGATTCAGCAACACAGTGCCTGAGAGAGATGCTCTTTATTCGGCATTGTGCCAAGGGTTTACGTGCAGTCAGCTTCGCTCCAGACCACTCCTTGCTTTTTTCTTTAAAGTCTCCTTTTTCTTTTAAAATGCTACTTTACATCATGCCAGCTGGAGGTTTAAATGTTTCTCCAGAAACTGGATCAAGAAACCAATGCACCTTGTGATGAACACATTAAGGCTACAGAGCTGCCACTTTGTCACATGCATTGTCACCTAGCAGGACAATTGTACAGATACACCACCAAAGCTGAGCGAACAGACTAAACACATTCCCATAAATAATTATGTGAATCCCAAACCAAGTTCTGAGTTCATGACACTCTCACATTCATATCTAAATGAAGACAGGCTATTAAGTTGCACACTCGGTCTAGAGGGAGGTTTCAGCTAGCAATAAATTTCAAGTGGTATATTTTATGATAGCAATAAGAGTGTGACAATTTGCCTTCCACTGTGTTTTCTATTCCTGAGTCAAACCCAGCAATGCATGAGTTACCCAGCCACCAAAGCCTGGATAACCAGCGCTTTGTTACAAAACGCTCACAGGCTCTGCTCTTGGGAAATATTCTGCAAACCAAATTGAAAATCATCTTGAATAATGAGCATATCTGAGGATGTCGCAATCTGCCTGCACACAAAGGGAGAGGTGAAAGGCAACCATTTATACATGATGGATTAAACAAGGGAAGTGTCAGGATTTAACTTGCTTGGCGATGTGTATCTCTGTAAACCCTTAGGTATGTCTCCACTGCCATCTTTGTGTCCTGAAAGGCTTGTGATGGTGGATTAAATTTAGGCAGCTGCTTCCTGAATCAGCTCTTGGAGTGATAAAGCTTCCAGTGCATGAGGACAAACCAAAATGAGAACTTGTTTACTTTCACTGCTGAAAACTGCAGTGGATGAGAAGCAGCCATGGCCATCAGAGAGGGGTAGGTGAGGGCAAACCACTTTGAGTTGACCCTCCTGCCTCAAGTGCAGTTGAAGCCCTTCTCTTACTCAGCTCTTGCTCTTACTCTTCCATTTATGCACCCATGAGGGGTTTTCACTAGGTGGTACAAATGTATGTATAAGCTCGAGGCCAAGAATTGCTTTTCTTTAGACTGGTGATTCACCCACCTTGCAGTGGTTTTGCAGGCAAAGTCACACAGGTGCCGATAACCTCCTGCCTGCCTTCCCGCAACTGTTTTTGTACCCAGAAGGACAGGCAAGTTCACTGGGAAAGTGATATGGAGCAAAAACTCTCTTCATTGCTGTAGAAAGAAGAGCAGACCAGTCCAAGTGCTACAAAGAACTGCCTTTTCGGAGAGGGCACAGCAAGTGAGATGTGGAAATGGTCCCATTGACACTTGTTTAACCCAGGAGCTCAGAACTGGATGGCCTCTTGACCCTACAGAGAAGATCAGACATGAGCGTTGCTTGCTTGAATATCCTACATCTCTGTGCAGAAGGGCCTGCAGTAGGTGCCTTTGTTGTTTGCACTTCCTGGGCTGGGGAGCCCACCTGACTCCCAGTGCCTAGCTGAGGTGCCTGGGTGAGAAGTGTTGTCCTCTTCTCTCCTGCTCTTCTTCTGAGGCCAGTGGGCAAAGCGGTGACAGCTCCAGCTGGTGGCTCAGGCCCTTGAGTTACTGAATGGTCTTCTGGTGAGGTCTTTGTCTCCTCACTGAGACAGGACACTGTGGATGAGCAGGTATCTTAGGCGCCCTAGGTGACTAAACTTAGGTGACATTGATCTCCCACAGCTCTGTCCCTTCTAGTCCCCGTCAGCCATTTGTCACGCCTTTATATATATAGCAGTCTTCTAAAGAAAAGAGTGAAATCTAAATTCAGAGAAAAAAAAAAAAATCAGGCTAAAAAACCTTTCATAACTAACACTCCCACAGAGAAGTAAGAACAAAAGAAGAAAGGCCAAGACAAAATATCTGCAAGTAGTGCCGGGGAGATGGAGGAGGGAGGCACATGCCTACATTTCTATTGCCAAGCAACCAGGAAAAAACCCATATGATATATCACTGGTATAAGGCATTTTGGGGTTTTTTATTGTTTTTTGTTTTGTTTTGTTTTGCTTTGAATCTAAAGCTTGCAAAGTAGTAATACGTTTGCAGGAAACTTGAAAGCTGTGGCATAGACCTACAGAAGGAATAGCTGGTTTAGGAAAATATTTTTTGAAAATCTCAATGAAAAAAGTTGAGAAAAATATCTATTGGTCAAAAGAAAATAGATTAATATACAAAAAATGAAAGTCATCCAGGAACATGCAGACAGTCCTATGAGTTAATCATTACAAAATAATTTACTAATATAATCCAGATTTCTCACCCATCAGTGCTGGCAAGTGACATTCCACGCTGTACAGCTCAGAAAATTCCCAGATCGCACTCACTGTAGATTGCAGGAAGAGCTGCCTCATACCAAGATTGTGTTTGACCTCCTCTACTTTCTGTCTGTTTTTCATGAATAGATACTGTCTGACAAGAGAACAAATCATCTGCAGGTACTCAACAGTAGATGTAGAGGTTTTCTTTGCAAAGTGTTGTGTCAGTGCATAATTTGTACAGCATAACACACTTTATTTACTAGTCCTGAAAACTTGGCCCAGGGTATATATCAAGAGGTTTCCTTTGCATATCTGTACCATATAAGATTAAATACATTTATTTCGGACATATCTATTGTCTGAACTGCTCAGCCTTTCCAGTGACAGAGACTCTTCAAGCGGTATTTACTGGACAGTATTTTCCAGGCTCCACAGCCCCTCAGATCTCTTTTGCCCCAGAGCGTAAGAGTCATCAATTGCAGCTTTTTCATTTCTATCGCAGACAAACAACAGTTTATGTCTCCATCTTTGTAATTTTTATTATGTACTTCACTCGCTGAATTTCATTTTCTTCCTTTTTGTTCTCCTCACGCGTCAAATTTTCTACCCACCTGCTTATTCTCATTGCTTGCCTTGAGCCAGACTTACCTCTTTCTTGAAGAGTGGGACGTGTTGCAAGACACATCCCAGCTGCCCAACTAAGGACCTTTCAAAGTGGAGGAGACAGATTACTCCTTGCTTTTTGCAGTTTATGTGCCTCTTTCACATTCTCAATATGGTGTTTGCCCACTTCTCAACACTGACATTTTTTTCTGATATCCATCTGTTGTCCATGACCAGCTATTAAATTGTATCTTAAAACTGCAGAATATAAAAGAAGGGCTGACTACCATGAAGAGTAACCCTCACAGCTTACTTGAAGAACTTGGCACTGTAAGCATGAAGACTTGCAGAGTACATTGTGATCCTGAATGTCAGATGTGCAGTGGGAGAGAAAGGCAACCAAACAAACCAATGTTCATCTTTGTTCTGCCTTGGATTATGGCACTTTGAGCTACTAAGGCTACTTTTAATGAAAATATTGGAATAAGGTGAGGTAGGTTCAAATATTAATCCATGTTTCTTATTTCAGTGGGTATATAAAGGGATATAAAGGCAGAGAAAATAAATGGCAATAGAGGTGGCTTTTACAGAACCCTTGAATAAGAATATACCAAATGAGGTTCTTTAATTCCTGTAGAACCTGTCTCACATTCTTCCTTGTACTTCCATTTCTTTTTCCTTCCACTCTCTTCCAAAGCATCTCCCCAATTACTCTTGCCTTCTCTGTGCCGTCACCCTCTGACCTTGCTGCTGGGAAGATCTCTTTCCAGTAAACCCCTGAGCTGCTTTTGTGTGCCCTCTCCTGCACCTACATTGCTTCTCCAGTCAAGCTTTTTCATCTCCTCCAATCCAGACATTCCACTAACTTTATAGCTGTTCAAGATCTCCCCCAACTTGCTCTCACACAGATGTGAGTCACTTTGCCCACCTTTAAGGCCATCTGCCATGCTACATCTGTCTGACATCTGTATTTCCCTCTTCTGTTCCTGGGCTGGAAGACAGATTCTGGTGAAATCACTGCGCCCATGCACTTTCCCTTGCCACATATTCATTCTCCTTGAAAGCAGCAGCACTGGGTAGCAACAAGCTAAACACGATGTAGATTTGGGGGCAAGTTCTTTTTCTACAATATATGTAACACTAAGATCTTGGGCTGGAAGGTAGGAGAGGGGTGCTTACCTCTAACTGTGGCATCATTCTTCTTAGAAGCCTGAACACTAAAGAAACTTGTTCCCTCTGCACACTTTTCTAACTCAATGTCTCTGTGAAAATTATTCCAAACAGCAGTGCCTGCCTACAAGTTATACTCCTGCAAGCAAATAAAATGCTGCTAAGTGACAGTAACATCATACGTGAGGACCTGACAGTAAGAACAGAACTGGCCAGCACATGCTGTAAATGTCTCTGGGAAATGAGAAAAAGGCTCAAGGATAAACAGCTCAGAAACTTGATTTTTAAGCGCTCCTGGAAAGTCCACAGCTGAAAAAGTAAAAAGCTGACAGCTGAGCTAGTAAGAAGGATTCAGTACTTTGTATATATCACTAAAAAGGAAAAAAATAAAGAGATATGGTTGCATTCACAGTGCATGCAGCCATTCCCACCCCAGAGGCTGTTTGCACACACACATTCCCTAAGAGGGTGCAGAGGCAGCTTGCCACAGGCAGCTGCCACTCAACAGCTGTGCCTTTCCTGACTTAGATTAGGTGATTTGGAACAGGAGAGAGTCCGATTCACAAAAAGTCTGATTAATTTGAATTTTATAAAGCAGGGATTGTTAAAAACTCATTCATGACAAAACATGGTTATCAATCTCCGTTATGATGATAGTGACAGGGTTAAAAAGAGATTGTGCAGTCTAGAAGTATAACAAGACCCTACTGAAGCATAGAGAAGGGGTGAAAAAGATTTATAAGGGTGTGACTATGGGACATACAAGTTAAGAAATGTGCACCATAAACTGTGTACATAGGTTTCAGGCAGGGTATATTCAATAACCCCCAATCAGTACCTAGATGATAAAACGGAAAAGATATTGTCTTGAGACCTTTGTCAGACAACAGATTGTGTTCAAACTTATATAACCTGCATAATTGTTGCTTTGCACATCTGAGGCCCAAAATGGCAAACAGATTGCGTGGTGACTTGAGTGAGAGCATATATAATGATAGCTTGCAATGTAGCGGCTTTTGGACTAGAAGTCTTAATCAAAATAACTGCCTGATGAACAGTACACAGTAATTCCATTGTATTCCAATAATTTAGTGGTGTGTATTCTTAAGACCTTTTGGGAAGAGCAAAAAATTATTCTTAACCGGGTCATGTCTCATTTTCCTGTCATTGGAAGCAAAGCAAACCCCATATGCTTAAAATTTAGGAAATGACTAATGAGTTTACTGCAAATTTTTGGCATTAGTGATTTTTCTTATGATTAATGACTTTACTGTTTCCTCACCTATAGTATCACAAATTAATATCACAAAGAGAAAACATTAAAAAAATAATAAATCCCTATAGGAGAATTAACAAGTAAACTAAAGCAGCATACTATTAACATACAGGTTTTTCACAGGCCATCTCAAATCTGGCCAGGATTCTTAGCTAAAATGTAGTGCTATACAGATGTGGAGCTATTGCAACTGTCCCCACGAATTTATGTAGAACTTGGAATAAATGAGTCCTCCTTGAATCAGGAGCACGGAGCAGGGGTAGCTCATCAGGGCAGCAACACTCTGTCATTCGCCCCACTCAACATTAATGTGGATAGAGGAAGATTTACCCGAGTTTATTTCAGTTATTTTGTTGCCGTCAACAAATCATCAGTCCGTATCTGAGGCACATATGATAATGCTTACTTTTATTTCTCTCATTTTTCCATCTAGCCTGAGCAGTGGCTTGCTTCTTTCTTCATGTGCACAAAAAAACACTGTTTTCCTCCATTTCCTGTCTTTTTGAACTGCTCCATTCTGCTGCTGGGAAAAAAACCAACTTTTTGGCTATGTTAGACCTTCTACTTTCTCTCTTTAATCAACTTGCTCCTGAAGTTTCATCATTCTTGCCAGTCAGAGTCTAGATGCTTTGAGCAGTGTCATTGGCACACAGCCATCTTTCAACTGCTTCACAAACATTTCCATTCATTTTTTTTGGTCTTTCTTCCATTTTCTGCAATGCTTCCTATTCCACAGCTTCATTATATTGGCCAAGACTTCAAATAATGAGAGGGCAAACAAGGCATGGTTGTTACAGCAATTAAACACAAAAATGACCGATTTGCTCATTCTCCCTTTGCAAATGCATTTCAGGGATTGCTTTAAGCTCTCCACAGGCAAAGAAAGCATTTGCAGTTCTAGGTATTTCTATTTTACCTGAAGGTGGGTGGTTTTGTTCAGAGAAAATGTATTAGGTATTTTAAAACTGTGAAAAATTAAGTTCAATAAAATGACAGTGTCTTTCACAAAATCAGGTGACAGGTTTGAGGTGAAAGCTTCAAAGAACAGAAAGCATCTCTGGAGCCACGGGTATAACACAGATGCTAGTGTTTGGAAGTAGACAGTGTTTCTTGTTACCTACAGTAGGAGTGCACACATATGAAGAAAATTACTTTATCAGGCACCGTGCAACAGACAAAGTTATTAATAAGTGGTCTTTCTTCACAGTCTTACTGGTCTTAATTTTTAATACAGTTAGTGTGTTTTCATCAGAGAGGTCCCATGCTGGCATATGTAAAACAGCTGGGATTTGCATTTCAGTTCACAACTACACTGGTGAAAGCAAGAGGGTTTGCATCTTTTTGGATTAGCTTTTTTGGGATCTCCTCTATGCTCTGAAGTTTAACAGGTGTCGTTTCCCAAGACACAAATTTGTCAATCAGGAACATCTTCATCACCTAGACAAGATTTCTCCATTAACATTCCGTTTTAAAAGTATGAACAATTGCTATAATATTAGCTGAAATCTACTTTTTCACTTTTTTTGAGAAGCTGCAATACTGCGCAAAACATATTAGCAATGTGGTTTGGAAATCTATGTATTTCTTATAGGCTGCCTAGAAAAGCTGCCCAACAAAGCTGCCCAACTTCAGCTAACATTAGCCAAAAGGACATCTTTAGTTCTGACTGACTTACACAATAGAGCGCTCCAACTCTTCATTACCTCTTGAACTAATTTTTAATGTGTTTGACTTTTTCTTTTTATCCTCCTTTTGGCTAAATTAAAAGCATCTGCTTCTTTCTTTGCCCATAGTAGACTGTTTGCCATGAAGTTTTGGTCTGTTAACAATTTTGTGTAACACCATAGGAGTACAGAGAAGCAAACCTATGGAAACGGCATATGACCTAGTCAGTGAAAAGCAGTTTTTAGACTATAAGACTTTCCTTTATGAATCTGTAGTCCCGGCCTAACTGGAGTTCATGGTCAGAAGGGAACCAGGGAAGCACTATACAAGATATCAAGAGCCCTTTCAAGTAAAGAGGGAGGAGGCAGTTCATCACACTTGCTGGACGTCTTGCCCAAAGCCAGAAAGAGCTGGTAGGCCTGGAAATGAAAACTTCAGAGAATCACTCTACAGTTAATAACCACTAATAACACAAAAAAGGAGGGACTAGGGTTTGCTGGCTTAGGGAAAGAAACACAGAGAGGCTGTGTAGGAGTGCTTTGAGGCCATCCTGAGATACAGCTGAGATAGGAGAGTATATATAGCCTGTTTTGAGACCTGTTTTCTCAAGAAATAATACTTGGAGACAGCTGGCTGGTTTTATGTGCTCTTGTAATTACAGCTGGAGGGAACAGAATTGTAGGCACTGAAAATAACTCAGCCCTGCCAAGGTAATCACCGTTAGCACTGCTCTGTGGGTTAGTTAATCAGGTGACTCTGCATGGAGGTACGTGATGGTGAGAGGGGAAAGCTCTGATGAGAGCTGTGCTCAGAGGCTGGTCTGTAACACCTGCAGGGTAGGCTGGGCCACGGTGCCATCCTGTGCATCCCTACCACGGCAGCACGGACACTTGCAATTTGACGGCCAGAATGACCACAACTACTCCTAAATTGTCTTTACATCCAGAACTGAGGCATAGTCAAAAGTCTGGCATGCTTTCTGCCCTGTCTCAGCATGCCAGGAGGACTTTTAAACCTTAGGCACGCTATACATCTCATCCACCACTGCAGCAGGTGACATCAGTATCCATCCAAGTGACAGCATCACAGGGCAGAGTAGGAAACTTTGAGGTTGCTACCAGCCTATCTGCCCCTAGATAGGCACTAGGTGTTCACTTTGGCTTGTTTACATGAAATTTGTCTGAGTTTTCTTGTTCAAGACTGTCAAAAATCACCTCTAGCCTGTGTCCAGCCATGCACTTTCATCGCCGTGATGTTGCATCAACACAAGATGCTCAGAGTGGAAAGCAGACATCCCCAAAGCCTACTGAGATGGGCAATATCAGCCCTTTCTAGGAAAGCCTCTGAGTGACTCCCCTGTGAATTATCAGCGATGCAAAACTCCAGTGAGGCAGTCCTGGGCATGTGCCACAACCAAAGTCATCTGTGGTATCTCCACACTGCGGGGAGTGATGCAGCTAAATCTGCACTAACAATTATGGAAATAAATCCTTCCTTTTTCTTCTTCCCCAGTGTTGTGGAGCTCATCTTCGAAAAAGGTTTGTGTCCAGATGGGATAGAGATTTGTTAGAACTGGAGATAAGTAAGGATTGGCCTGTTTTTGAAAAAGTTAGAGGAATAAGAAGAATGACTGACCTGATAATTGTGACAAATACTTCTTGCTGCAGGGCTTCTTCCATAGACATTTAGTAGCATTTTGATTAAAACCAATAAACTATGCGATTACAGTAATTTGCCTGCCTCTGTACCTGGGAGCAGCAGGTTCCCACCAGAGTGGAACTCCGACTGACTCGCTTCTCCTTGCACAATTCACTTCCATCAGAGACAAACACATTCTGAAACTGTCAGCTTTGAGGGAAAATTTTCCAGGACTATTCCTCAAAACAAACCATTTCAATTCAAAAATTTAAAAGTTATCTTTTAGATAATTTCATAAATACACCAATATTAGCATATTGTTCCTGCAGAGTGTTCGATGTACTTACCAAAACATGAGTTTTAAGACGCTGAAATTGAAGCAGAACACTGTTCCACTGAAATGATTATTGGTTTTTATATAAATTTCCTCGAGGGAGGATTTCAAACTTTTTGAAGGGAGAAAGTGTTTCTAATTCAGAAATAAGGTAACATTTCAGGATTTCAATTTTCTCCATGTGTCAGGCTTCTCAGTCTTGCAAGAACATGTATCTCAGATGGTGAAGGACAAAAGTGCATTTATTCTGAAATGGAATAGGATCCACAAGATTCTCCCTTTCTGATGTAGCTGCTTGATACTGCACAAGAATGATAGCCGGCATGACTCTGCTTTACTAGCTATCTCGGGGTTCATCTTCTCACTAATTCCCTGTTGAGCCGCATCTGACAAAGCAGATCTGCATGCAACCTGTCATGGCTGTTGGTGCAAAAACAATCTTAAGGAAGAAGAGTGGCATGAATGAAAGCATCTTAGTCCATTAAGTGCAGCACCCTGAGCAGTGCATTGCAGACTAAAACCATTTCCAGGTTCCCCTAAGAATCACAAAGATAAAGGTATATCTGATTCCTTTGTGCCATGCATTGAACAGCAAAGCACAACATTCAAGTCAATATTTTTAAGCCCAAGACAACAATGTCATGTTAAACAAGGAAAAATGTACCTGCCCGAGCTATCAAATGGCACTGCAGCTATTGAAGTGTAAGCCTGATGAAGCTTTTCACTGGTAAGTTTTGTACTCACAGCCACAGAAAAGAATTCCCAAAGGTGTTCTCAGACAAGAAGTAGGCTGCGGGTCCTCACTTCATCTCTGTCCAGGTGCTATACACACAGTGACATTGTCTATGTAATGATTATCAAGCTTGAAGTAGAGGTCTCCCAGTCTTCATTTCAAAACTAGGTTGGACTAAGAGCATTCCCTTCAAAATCATTTCATTTATTTTACATTCAGGATGTTGTTTGAGCAGGAGGCTGCAATTAATGACTGCAGTAATAGGCTTAGCACAAACAGGGTGCGTGTACTTCCCTCTCCATTTGCAGAGCATCTGGTAGCAAAATTAACTGACCTTCTGTGAATCTTATGCATTGTCAGCCATCGCCATACCAGCCTGTCACTTCCCTTATGCCTTCTGAAAGCCAGACAGACCTACTTATTTGTAGTCATTAGCTTTTATTTAGAAGGCAAAAGGTAACTCTAAGATGACATTCAGAGTATTCAATATCTGATTATCAGATTTCTGCAAATTTAAGTTTAATGTATAAAAAACTATCAAAGCTTAGGAAAAAATCAATTAATGTCAAGACTTTTTTTTCTTTTTCCTTGCAGATGCTTCTTTCAGGCAGAAATATGGCATGAGAAGGCATTATTATTTTGTGAGAATCTGAGATTGTTTCTCAGCAACAACAGAATAAAACAGACCGTTGTTCTGTAGCCGTTCTTAAAGCAATGTCTTCATCTAAAATTTTAAGCAAAACAACAAACATTTAATAGAACAAACACTTTCTCTACGAGTCACTTTGAAGAGTGACGTCCTGACTCCATTGAAATCTCTTCTGGAAAATCATCAAATAGTTTTCCTTATCATTCTTATTTACTAATATATATGTATATCAGTCAGGCAAGCAAATGATCCCAAGTCACCCTAGCCACATAAAACCATAGAGTAACTGGAGAACTAAGTTCCACTAGAGCCGATAAATAACATTACTGTAAAAAAGAACAATAAATTATACCTGGCTTACAGGAACTGGATTAAAATACATCACCGAGGCGTTTACAGGGCAGGTAGCATCCACAGGCTTGTTCCTGGGAGCATTAGGCAAACTCCATGTTTCAGTCTCCAGCACTAGACACAGAAAAAGCTGATATATTACTGTAAAATTATTATTTGAGCACAGACAACAGCCAGACAAGATTTTCAAGTGGAGATTAAACTTTCAAAACTTAAATGTTTGCCATGTGCAATCACTTCCCTTTTTAGCTGTCAAAAAGAATCTGTTTCTTTGTTATTTCTGGAAGACAAGTAAATCTCTGGACTCTGAAATTTTCTGGTCAGCTGGCCTTGAGATGTCAACTTTTCATATGTCCCAAGCATTGTTTATTTGTTTATATTCTTTCCTGCAAGAAAAGATATATATACCCGTCATTCTGAATGAAATACAGGCCCTCAATTTGGCCTTCATTCTTCTCCTCAGCTCCCCTGGATGCAACTTGTTTACCGCAATATAGGACTGGTAAAACTGAGAAAAGAGTGAAACCTCTGTTCAGGTGAGTGTTTTCAGGATCAGAAGTGTTCCTTCAGCCCTCTTGCTAAAATCAGAATGTAATGTCTTCCAAAATATGGGTTTAATATGATCAGGTTTTAAGGAACCTTTTTTTGCATATCTCTATCTAGATTTCTGAGTCCTTAGGTTCCATCTATTTCATATTTTCAACGTTTGCTGGTTTATTGGAAGAGAACGTTTAGGTCTAGCTTTCTTTTTGTTGTGGGTGTTGGGTTTTTTTTTTTCTTTTCTGTTTTTATTCTTTCTGTTTCTTCTTGTCTTTCCTTCTTCCTTTTTAAATAGGAAAGGTATGAATCTCATACAGTTTCTTAGTTTAAGAATCTGATATTTTTAGAAAGATTTCTACAGCTGTGAAACTCTTAACAAAATAGTAGCAGGCAGCCCTACTATTAGTGACAGTAAGGAAGGCATGAATACCAAGACAACACTAGAAGCAAAAGTGAGGGCAGACGAAACTGGGAAGGGTAAATTGTAGGAGGGAGTAGCAGGATCAAATCCCAGTACCAGAAGCAGAGCCTGCAATTATTTTAAAGATCCTCAGGGCCTTTCTCTGAGGCCAAATGGCACAGAATAGCCTACATCCATATTATTAAACTCTTTTCCTCTTCAAAACAGGGTAGCAATATGCATATTGTCTATTGCAGATGGTTTCTGGCTTGTGCTAATTTCTGAACCATACCTGGGAGAACTTTGAAATCCTTGAATTGTTGCGAGTTCTAGTTTATTCAGGCCAACCTGTGCAAGGGACTGCTCTAAAGAATTAACAACACAGACAAGTTTCTGGATCCCATGTATTGATATTGATGTAGCAGAAGTTCTGGGGCAAAGGAGACATCTGAGGGCAATGACCATATTCCTGCCTCTATCTACTAGTACATGTCCACCTATCTAAGGCTAGGGGAGAAGACAAGTGACAGATGAGGAGGTGTTTAGTGCTTAATACCAAATTTGGACCCCCAATATGTATGAAATCCTTTCAGAGGATCATTTCAAGTCCAAAATGGGAAGTGCAAAGTCTCTGATATCCTCTCCTTCCACATCAACGTGATTACCAGACACTAAGGTTGAGTATGTCTAACCAGCAAGCAATGACACAGCCATCACATCTGCTTCCCCTCAGCTGGACTGACAAATCACTTTTAAGAAACTTGTCAGATAGTGCAGGAAGGTTTCACACTCACACCACAGCATGGTAGTAAAAAACACTGAGGTTTGGAAAGAGACTCTCACAGTGGCAGGAGGAGGGACAGACGGGAGGCTGCTGCCCTGAGTAGAGAAGCAAGGCTGTGGTTTCATGGCACAGCAGTTTTGGAATTATTTGGGGATGTTTTTAAATTGTTCATTGTTCTCACGTTTTCTGAGTGCGATGGGGAGGCAGCACACCATGTCAGGAACTGATTTGCAGACAGGACAAGGGTGCCTGGACTTGGTATGGTTGCCGAGCACTCTGCGTTGTGAAACCACAGCTGAAGCTCGCTGGATGGTATGGACCTCTGCAGTCATCCCAGCTGCCCAGGCAAATAAGTCCAAAAGTTTGCTTTTACCAAAAGATGAAGAGTCAAGAAGTGTGCAAAACTCAGCATGCCTTGATACAAAGCACAAACTGTGCAACTGCTGCCCCCACCTCTTGGGGTTGCATGTAGGAAACAGGGCAAAGCTTGGCTATCCAGAGGCTCTGCTGGCTGCAGTCCTGGCCAGCAGCCATCCAAACAAGTCGTCCTGCCTGTCCCAGACAATGGAGGCTCACTTCTGTCCTCTCTCTCCATGGCCACCCTCTTCGTGTCACCCTTTTCCTCCTTTGCCATCATGCCAGCTCTTTGCCTGACCTGCACGCAGAGCTGCTCAACATCAGTCAACAGGTCATTCATGAACCTCTGACATCTCCTGCTTTTTGCTGTCAGTCTGTACCTTTTAGTGCACCCTGCACCATTCGACTGCTCTGCTCATCTCCATCTCATCTCATCTCATCTCATCTCATCTCATCTCATCTCATCTCATCTCATCTCATCTCATCTCATCTCATCATCTCCTAGTCCTCTGGAGATACTTTATGTGGGGACATTCTAAATGGCATCTTCTGAAAGAGCACTTTTAGCTGCAACCACATGAAGTTTTAACTAACAGTTGGACCTTCAGACACCCAGAACTAGATTTATTTTTTAAAGTCTTTTGAGCTGAAGTGAGCTCAAAGTGGAACAAGGCACACGGGCTGAAAAATTAAATGTCAGCAAAGTGGATAAGAACTGCAAAGCAACCCTAGTTGATAGAAAAGGGACCTGTGCTACAGAAGGCCTGGAAAATATGAGCCTGGGAATCATGAAATGATGCTGCAAATAAGAACAAAACTCTTTGCAGCTCTAGCAACATCCTTCTGGAAGAACAAGCAGGACAAAGGACTATTTTGAGAAACCTATTATCAGGTCTACCTCTCTCACCTAGGCAAGCAAGTCTAACTCTGGCTTCTGCTGGGACTTTCAACAATACTGAGATAAAATACAAGACAACCATCTTATAAGTAAGCTGAATATATCTGCAGAGTGGTTGGCAAGTAAGTGGTTTTGAGAATGGTGATAGATGGGTAAAACTGATCATTCCCCTCTGTGGAGTACTGTGTCCAGCTTTAGTCCCCCACATACAGGAGAGGTGTTCACAAGCTGAACCGAGTTCAGTGGCTGGAGCACACAAAGTTTGGGGAGACGCTGGGGGATTTGGGCTTGCTCAACCTGGAGAGGAAAAGGTCAAAGGGAAGGTTAAGGAGGCATCTTACTGCTGTTTTCAACTAAAAGGACATTATAGAGAAGACAGAACCAAGCTGTCCTCAAAGATACACAGAAGAGAAAGGGAAGCCACAGTTGCACATTGGAGGATGGGCTATTCCATCTGTATGGAAGAACATCTTCCCACTGAGGACGGGTAAGCACTAGGTCATGTTGCTTCGCGGGTGGGGAAGACCCTAAACAACTGCTGTGACTTGAGGTTGGCCTTGCTTTGAGGAGCGGTTCAGACTAGGTGACCTTTGAGGTCCCTTCTAACCTAAATTATTCTGTGACTCTCAGCACAACCTGTTTGGCAGACGTCCTGTCTCCTGACTACCTAACCACTCTGCAGATACAACGATCTTGATCACTTCTCGGAGCAGCACCACCGTTCTCCTTGCCTGTGCACACCAGCTTTTCTCACAGCACAAACACTACCCACCGCTGCGCGGCGGACAGCACATTTCCAAATCGGAGACCCGTGTTCAGCAGCAAGTAATCCCCTCTGCCTTCAAATCCAGGGTGGCAGCTGAAGCTGTGGCTGCGGGATTTGGGGTCACCAGGACGGCCTCAGGGCCACGAGAAGCTGCCACCACAGGCTTGATAGCAGGCTGCTCTGTGAGCAGGCGCCTGGAGGGGACCAGGTGTCCACAGAGGAGGAGAAAATGCTCCCATGCTTGTGGGGTTCTCACAGAAGCTAATTTAAAGCATTCAGTGGAGGCGCCTCAGCTGGCGGGCTTGAAAAGGGACCTGTGCTACAGAAGGCCTGGAAAATATGAGCCTAGGAATCATGAAATGAT
Organism: Rhinoptilus africanus; assembly: GCA_013400135.1. Classification (NCBI taxonomy): domain Eukaryota; kingdom Metazoa; phylum Chordata; class Aves; order Charadriiformes; family Glareolidae; genus Rhinoptilus; species Rhinoptilus africanus. The sequence continues at coordinate 411,195 of VXBO01011973.1, forward strand.
GCTGGAAATAAGAACAAAACTCTGGAAATATGAACAAAATAAGGACAAAAGCCGGCCTGCCTTCCCTGTCTGTGCAGTGCAGGACAGCAGGCACCTCTTGACAGCTCAGAGGAAACACGGGGAGAGGATGTTCCTGCCTTAGCTTGACTACATGCTTGGGGTTTCAGGGGCTGATTCAAGGCTCAGTGTGTCCCGGCTGGTAGCTAGAGAGTAGCACTCTAATCGTACCCCTTCCCTTCGTGACAGCTTCCTCTGCAAGGACAAACCCCAAATGCTTGTGTACATGTGGCTTGTCGATGTGCCAGGAAGCGGTTCCTGACCGTGGCTTGAAGATGTTTTGGAGGCCAGGCAGCAGCAGAAGATGCTTTGCCTGAACCTGCAGCTGCTTTAAGAATCCACAGCACAGACTAAGGATGTCAAAAAGTGTGAAGGTTATCTTAAGAGGTGAAGAAACAGATGTTATCTGCGGTGATGAGATTTTTAAGCAAATTTTTGTTAATTACTTTTTGCTTCAGGCCTCAAACACTAGAACAGAAGAAAGAAGTAAAGGGTAAAAGCAGAAAAGACACAGGTTAATAAGCAAATCAAAGAAGCAAATACATGAAAGACTGGGGTGGGGGGCAGGAGGAGACAAAAAATGTGTTGTTACCCATACCAGCTCCTTCAAGCAGGATCTTGCACTATGTTAATCCCTGCAGGCTTTTATCAGCCAGCGTTTGAACTACCCCAGAAATAACGATAAGCAACCTCACTTGGCAGTGACTTGTGCTGCCTCGCTGTTCTTTCAGATCTGACGCAGAAAAAAACCCAAAATTCCGGCCTCCTGGTGCGGTGTGGTCCCAGGGCAGCCGATTTGGGAAGGGTGAATGCCGGCGCGGCTGGCAGTGCTACCTGGCCTTGCTCCCGGGTGGGCGACGCAGCTCTCCAGGGGCTGGGAGTGCAGCCATGTGCCACCGCAGCACAACCACCACCCTCAGCTGCTTCCCAAAAATGCTGGCCTGTCTGCACGCCTGCCACGTGGGTTCAGGCAGGGGTAGGTGCCGGCAGCTCCTGTGTTGTCCCTGGGACAAGTACAGTCAGAAAAAGCACCAGCCATCACCAGAAAAACCCCGCTGCCCTCCCTGAGCCCCGTGCGAGCTGCGCTGTGGTGCCTCAGGGACATCTTACGATGCTTTTAAGGAGGTGGTTCCTACTCTTTAATTCACATCAGCCTTGTGCATTGCAGTCTCCTATTATGAGTTAGCAACCCATCACCTTTTTGAGGAGCAGTCAGATCCTCAGAGAGCAGTTTGTTGTTGCACTGCGAGTTATTGTTGTTATTATTACTTAGTATTTTAATTGTTAGCATGATGCTTTAAGCTGATGAAAGCAGGATTTCCAAATAAAAGCTGCAAACAGTGACTACATTGAAAAGTATGTTGCATAAAAAATGAATCCCACTTCAAAAGCCTTACTCCAGATTAACACTGCTATAGCTGAGAGCAGAATTTAGGCCCATGTTATTATCTCTGAAGGAAGATTAAGGCTCAAGATGCAATTAGTTTCAGTTTAGCAAAAAAGGCAGGATGGAACAAGTATGGATCCAGTAGAGTATTTTCCATAGGACCAAGGAACAAAAGACCTTTTCTGTTGCTGTCTGAGTTATACATCTCCCAAAGTTTTGTCTTAACCTTTACCAAACCAGTCATTAGACAAACAACAACTTTGCATTTCAGGTGTTTGGTTTTTTTTCAATATAGTAAAATAATCATCTCTGTAAAATTCCTGGTTTAAACACAAGAATATTGTCATGGAAATGTTTTTAGGAATAAAGTCTATTCCCTTCCTGTTTCAGAATATGCTCGATTTATATAAGCACAGTGATACTGGGTATAAACTCTTTTCCCCAGATACAGCTAATGCAATTCAATCTCTAAGTGAAATAGAGCCCAACCATTTTCTTAGTCCTGTGTATCCCCTCAATCAGCATGAGGAGGAGGAAGTATATGAGTCACTGGAAATTTGTTTTTCAGTCTCCAAAAAAGTTAGATTTAGGTGGCCTAAAAAGTATAGTTTCAATAGTTTAGTTTTCAGTGCTGTATTCTGGCCTGTCACTTTAGTCAATGAAATTCTTTAAACTCCAGCAATTTTCTAGTGTCTTAAAGCCTGAATGAATCAAGTCTGTTCTTTGCTCTTTTTCTGCTGCAATTGATCATTTTGTGGTGGTCAGTTCCCCCCTCTCCTTTGCATCAAATCAAAATTAGAGAAAATGTTTAAATTTAAGAAGGATATCAATGAATTTGCTAATATGGAGTGTACACAGCTTTTGGCAGGGACAGGATCACACACCAGGGTTGCTAAATTTGTCACCGAGGAATGACATATTTAGTCGGGATCTCTACACATTACTGTAATATACATGTTATGCAATGAAACTTCAATTTGCAAGTCATTCTGGAGGATATTTCTTTTTCTTTTTTGAGAACTGAACCTTATAGAATAGCCTAAGTAGAAAGTAGGAATGCTGAAAAGATAAAAGAAAGGACATCTTGAAAAAGGTTCAGTTTAGTCATAGGAAAAATAATGAAGTAAACTTTATTGCATGCAACAAATCATGCTTAAATATAACTTCTTTGAGAACAGACTTTGGGCTTGTTAAAGCAATAACTGGTTTACAGTAGCAAAAGCAATAAGGAGAAGTCTTTATCAGAAGAGTGTTCATGGTTTTAAATTCAGGCCCTAACTGCTTTAGAGACCAAAGCTTCCCTTAGAGACTTTAAGGTCTCTAAGGTCTCTAAAGTATGAAAGAAAAAATGTCTTCCCACTGGTCTACAGAGAGCATGCAGACTGCTTTCTGGAGAAAACATTTGAAAAAAATCTTTCTTTTTCTCATAATCACCCCCTTTCTTATGGCAAGGGTGAGAAGAGCAAGAGTTTAGCACTACCCATTTCACCGTAGCCCGACTGATGCTGCAGTTACAGAATCACAGAATCACAGGGTTGGAAGNACTGGACACAGTTACCTGTGTGTCCCCTGGCTGGCTGGGCACACAGCTCACAGTTCCTGTGCTGCAGTGGGCTAAGGTGCTCTATGACTCTTTCCTTGGTGAATTATGAAGAAAGTTGTCTCTCTTTCTTGGTATGTGGGCTAAGAAAAGACAGACTCTGGAAAGTTATTAGCACTTGGACGACTTAGTTTGCATCTCTGCTCCAAAGTGTGCAGTCATCACCAGGTGAAAGTGGCAGCCAGTTCCCAGACCATCCCTGGAGACTGGAAGACCAGCTAAAGAATACTTCTGACTGTTTTGGAAAATTAGAATAATTTTTCTGCATCCTAAATGACCAGGCATACCCTTTGCTCTATGGGATTCATATTATGTGAGAGCATTAGTTCCCAAGTATCATTTGCCAGGTCTTCTCAAACGCATCAGTGCTTTCTGTTTATCTCTATTTAAAAAATAATCTTTTGCATAATGAAGTAGGAAATAGGATGAAACAACAACAAAGTAATCATTCAAACCTCTTGAGAACTTTGCAAACCATCATTTATCATCATCATGGACGTAATTTGCTTGAGAGTCTAAGAAGTAGGAGTATTTATAACATTAGAGTAGTTTGAAGACAAAGCAAGTAGTTGTGTTAGATCTCCAAAGGTGGGCCTGGAAAACCAGGAGCTGTGGCCAGCCAAGGCTTTCACAGAGCTGAGAAGATTTCTAGAACAACATATTTATAGTCTGATAATAACTTGTGGATTGTCTTCATAAAAAATATAGAGCCTTACCTGTTCACAGTCCTTCACAAATACTGTTATTTCTGTATTCCTTATGTTTGGTGCAGCTGTACCTGAAGATTGACTTAGAAGACCATTTGTACAGAGGGTGTAAGAGTACATAGGATCTGTCTTGAAGAGCCTTAAAAGTGAAATAGACATAGGGAAAGCATGTAATGTGAAAATCAGCAAGGTCATTTGAATGTCATTTAGTTCTCTTTAAGTACTTTCTTTCAAGTGGGTTGCACAGCAGAGTAACAAGTAAATGGAAATAAAAAAGTGGTGTACTGGGTAGAAAAGGGGAGGGGAGGAAAGAAGAGGTGTAGCTGTGGAGTGAAATGGATGTACATGGTTGTGAGGAGAGGGGAAAGGTTAGGCAGAAGAAGAGGAGAACAGAAGAGGTTTGTGCATGCACAGAGCACTACTTGTCACAGTGCAGTGGGTCCAGTGTCCCAGGGCAGGTGCAGCAAGTCCTCTGCATGGACACACACGCCAAGACACTAGGCTGGATGCTCCAAGGGAAATGCCCTTTGCTGCCCTTGTGCCTCTCTCCACAGCCTCCCACATCTGGTGGGGAGGAAGCTTTCAACTGGATGTGGACTGGGAGAAGGGCTGGGCCCCACAGAGGTGCTGGGACTTCTCCAAGCAGCAGTCCCACCACTGTACCATATCCCTGCCAAGATCAGCCTTTGCTTTTCTCGTCTCTGCAATCTTTCCTTGACGTAACATGGTGCAAGACACAGGTAGCACCAGCAGAGCTTGAATTCCCACTGGTGGATTTGTTGGTGCAGGCAGGTGCTGGGGGTTAAGAGCACCAGCCCTTGCTTTGACAGCCCTTGTAGGTGCAGCAGCCACCCACACTGCTTGTATGCAACATGAAATCAGCTTTCCCCTGGGCAAAACAGAGGAGGATGCATAACAAAATCCTATTCAGAGTGACTGGTTTCTGGGGCTATCGTAGATTTTTCTTGAGTCTTACAACTAAATGTTCAGTTGTTATAGACGGCTTCATGGGACGTAGATGTTAAGTCATCGGTGTTAGCAGGATATGATACAATTTTCTTTGGGAAGAAAGTTAAAGCCTTGTACAATTATTTGAAGCAGCCTCTGTGTTTTAGCTCAGGTTTAGTATGTTGCCTACTACTACAGAAGACCCCCCTCAGGAGCTGGGACCACCTTGCAACATAAGTAAGAAGTATTATAAATACAAATTAATTATACAATTGGATGTGATAAGGATCAGAAATAATATTGTTGATTAAAAAATAACCCTAAGGAAAACTGAAGCTTGTATAGCCTATATGCCTCTGTGTCAGCCCAGCAATCTGAAAAATGTCCATGTCAAGTGTTATTTTTTGAAAGGTAGAATAGTATACTGACAATTCGGATTTAAATTCAAACATGGCCCTAGATTCATACCTGTAACGCTCATTTATGATGAACCTGGGAGAATATTGTATTAATGAATGCAGCTTATACACTACTGGAATAAATGACATGCCATAGATGGAGAGATCATGGAGGGATCAGCTTGAGATCCATATATTTTTCTGATACATTAAGCCGAGGGACTGACTATAATGCAGTTTCTCATGCTGAGGTATTTTTGACATATTTTTCCTTAGGTTTGCTTGTAAAGACAGAATAAATTGTCCTAGACATTGGTAAACATATTTCTTCTGTCAGTCTGTGCCCCTTCCCTCTCTATGTGATATCCCATGGAAACAGTGCATGGGGGAAGCTGTGCTTAGTATTCTGCAGTGTTGAGTGCCCGAGAGCCCTGAAACAGGAAGCTCTCCCCTCCAGCAAATTACTGCAGGGAAAAATAGACCATGCTCACTTTCAGCCTACAAATATTTGCCTTTGTGAAGTGTAATGCAGTTTGGGAAAATAATGCTGATGGCATTTTCATGTGAATTTGGGTTTCATATACCACTGAGTAGTGAGGAAAGATGAAAAGTTGAACCACCCAGATTATTCTAGGGAATAACTTATTCCCTGGACTACATTTGTCTGTTTATGTATTTGTACATGTCTGTGATCATGCATGTGTACTTTATATAGCTTGTTACCATCAAGAAGCAAAGATCCTACTCCAGTATCTAATGATGCTATCTGCAGTCCAGCTTTCCCCTTTTTCCCACTCACTTTACTTAAAAATCTCATTTGAGAGAGAGAGTGCGTATAGGCCTGATGCTGGTCCTTTGCAAATGCAAAACCATTTCAAAAAATTGTCAATGTTAATCTGGCACACAGGTCTTTCCTGCAAAATTACCTGTCAAAGTCTCCTTTGTGATCCTGCTTAACAAGAACTTGAATGTTTAGGCTGATGATGCTCTAAGACTCCTGCCTGTCATGCTGACAAATATGGTTGTGGTGTTTCTTAGGATTTCTCTGCCTGTCTGGATTAGTCTGCTGTCTCTAGTCTTCTACTCCTATTGCATGCTTTTTTTTGTTTTGCTTTGTTTGGTGATTTGTACAGCTCTGTGGACAAAGGAATGATGTTCCTTATACATTGAGATCATGCAAATAAATAATAATAAATTAAAAGTCCAGTAATAATGGACTCAAACAGGACAAGAAATGAACAGTGAAGCCTGAAGGAATTAAACTAAATTAAATCAGACAGACAAGAAGAGAAAGAAACTCAGGAAGATACCCTGCTTCTTTTCAGAGATAAAGAATGTAATCTGTTTTCTATTTGAAGAGTGACAGGATTTTCACAAGGTCCTTGTTGGCTAACTTAGACACCCTAAGGTACCAGAATTTGATTATTTTTCTAAGAAACCACAATAGCAAAAATTAGGAAATTCCTAAACAGCTTTCTACAGTGATGGTTTTATGTATTCAGGCTCTTTGCACCTGGAGGAACTTAGGAATTCAGATGAGCAGAGCACTTGCAAAATATAAGCTGCATCAAACGCAGAGGACAGGCGCTCTTTGCTCACAGAAACTATTGTTCTGAAATGCCACATACACAGCTGAGCTGGTCTGTGCTCTGTGGTCCGTCTTGCAACGCCGAGTTGCAGCTAAAAAGGCTGAAGCACTACCCTGCCTTTGAGTCCTGCCTCCCCCTGTTACCCCAGCCGGCGCAGAGGCCGTACACACAGGGCAGCGCGTGGTTCGGCACCCTTGTACTTCAAACCCACTAAAAATAAATTCATTGATAAAAAGGCAAGCAGCAGCTGGTGCTCTGCAGCACGCAGGGGTGGGGGCAGAGCCTGCGGAAAGCGCAGGGGCGTGAGTGGGTGGGAGTGCTTCCCGGGGGGGGGACACCGAGTCCCCAAAGGAAGACAACTGTCATAACGTGGAGATTGGCACTGCGTATTTGCAGTACGTAATCAGTTTAGATTGTGTGGAAAGTGGGACCCAAACTCTGCTCCGCTTAACCCAAAACACTGCATGTGAGATGCCTCTGCAAGCTTCGTTTCCATGGAAATGAGCGTTAGCATTTGCTTCCCTCGGTAAAGTGAATCTATTAGACCGAGTTTGGTAAAACAGGGGTTTTTTATCCCGTTCCAGTCAGGGAGAAGGTAAGGATTAGTTTGAAATCTGCACATAGCATTATAAGAGCATGATTTGATTAGTCCTCCGGGGCTTTATAAGATTGGGAACTACTAGGCTGCATTACGTAGGCAGAACAATACCCATTTATGCTGAGGCTGACTCAGATGTGTATCTCTGCCAAAGCTTCATAGATCTTGCACCAGAAGGATGACAAAATAAATTTGAGCATATCTGCCCTAAAACTTTATTAGTGACGTGATCTTACAAAAATAGAGTGATTTTAATTTCAAGAAGCAAAGGAGGTGTTTCAGATGCCCTAGTGATTTTTTTAAGGATTAGATTTATTTACTACAAATAGCCCCTCTTCCTTACCACAAAATTAAATTATTAAATCATCTAATTCAAGTGAAAAGCAGACCTTTTCTGTAATGATATTAAATAATAAGTTAAACTCTATCTCAAATGTAGGGGAAAAGTGGGATTTGTATGGATTTGTTCTCAATATACATTACCAGAAATACTGCCTGATGGGCCTCTCTCCAAGCCATCAAAGAAATGGCAACTCTCCAAGGAATATTCTGGAAAGGAAAAGTTTCTAAACAAACCAAAAGAGGTTTCAAGCTATTTTCAAAGCATGGTGGATCACTGAAGTTTGACAGAACGAGTGTAGTGTTTACTTAGTTTCAATGCGGTAATCTTATTTAAAGTGGTCAGTAAAGTGGCTAATGAGAAAAAAAATGGAACGATTTTTCTCAGTAGACCTGTTCTCTTTTCATACCTGTAAGCACTGGAGAACTAGAGATCTGTGGGATAGGGAGGGCCATGTCCTGGTCCATGCATCATTAATGAGATTGGTAATTAGAAACTGAGCTGCAGAATCATTAGTTTCTTTCTTTCTGTGAGAGAAACCTAATAAGGCTTCAGATCCCAGACTGGATTTATGGAACCTGGTTCACAGTTAAAGAAAAAAAAAATTAGTAAAACCAAAGATGATTTGGTCCCTGAGACACAAAAACAATTAAACTTGTATCTAATTTTAAGTGTGTTCTTGGTTCTTTTGAGGTAAGGTCTTGATATAAAATCAAGGTTGACCATGGACTACTTTGATGATATATATCAGTTTGACTCCTGGAATTTAGGATACATGTATGCAGAAAATAAAGCAAGCAGAAGAGAGGTTGCCTCTCCTGAAGTGCAGGAGTGCCGCATTGAAGGCAGGAACACCCTCCCTTCCCACCAAATCCTGCAGGGCAGAGGATGCTCGTCATCCCATCCGCATTATCAGCATCTTACAGAACTGGGCCTCTGACAGGCCATGCCATCCTAGCAGGGGATTGCAACAGATATTGAGCCAGCAATGTGCCCTTGAGCCAGCAATGTGCCCTTGTGGCCAAGAAGGCCAATGGCATCCTGGGGTGCATCAAGAAGAGTGTGGCCAGCAGGTCGAGGGAGGTCATCCTCCCCCTCTACTCTGCCTTGGTGAGGCCCCACCTGGAGTACTGTGTCCAGTTCTGGGCTCCCCAGCTCAAGAGGGACAAGGAATTGCTGGAGAGGGTGCAGCAAAGGGCTACCAAGATGATTAGGGGACTGGAACACCTCTCTTATGAAGAAAGGCTGAGGGAATTGGGTCTCTTTAGTCTGGAAAAGAGACGGCTGAGGGATGACCTTATCAATGCCTATAAATACTTAAAGGGTGGGTGTCAGGAGGATGGGGCAGGCTCTTTTCGGTAATGCCCAGTGTCAGGACAAGAGGTAACGGGCACAAACTTGAGTATAGGAAGTTCCACCTAAACATGAGGAGGAACTTCTTTACCTTGAGGGTGGCAGAGCACTGGAACAAGCTGCCCAGGGAGGTGGTGGAGTCTCCGTCTCTGGAGACATTCAAAACCCGCCTGGACGCGTTCCTGTGTAACCTGCTCTAAGGTGGCCCTGCTCTGGCAGGGGGGTTGGACTAGATGATCTACTAAGGTCCCTTCCAACCCTAGGATTCTGTGATTCTGTGATATTGAGAGAATTAATGTCTTTTTCTTTTTAAAGCTGAGGAAATTTTCCCATTAACTCCAAATTTCTCAGAGGCCTTCTGTGTAACACCCATATTTGTAAAGTCTTCAGGTAAACCTACACAGTCTTTTTTTTCTATGTTATTGTTCCTTCCCTTGCAATCCTCAAAGTATATAATAAACCTAAAATCCTTAAAAATGCATTCTTCTGCCAGTCTAAAGCAAATACACAGAAAACCCGACCATTTAAAACTGCACTATAAGAAACAAAATTCTTTCTAACACAAATGAGGTTATAAGAGTGTCTTAGTCTTACACAGCTAATTCTATTGGGGCATAACCTGATCTCCTGCCCTGCAACAATATACTGTTTATAACCTGCTCTTTTAAATCAGTTCCTGATCAAATCCATCCACAGTTCATTAAAAATTATTCTACAAGAGTAGCTAATAAAAGAACTAATTGGGACACAGGCCAACATCTCCCAGCTTTGTGATAGAGTTCTGACATTTTAGTACTTTTAATTAAGTATATGAGCTGGTGTTACAGTGTGCAATAAATTGCTCAGTAAAAATATAGAATAAATTTCAGAAATCCTTTCGGGTAGGGGCCAGCTTCTTATTTTGGTTTTTAACAGATGAACAAGGCCCTTTTAAAGTTCGGTTCCTAAACAAGTGCACCAAATTTTGGAAGCTTCTCTCCTCCTCTTGGTCTAATAATCTCACAAAATCTTCCTTCTGTTTCTCAAGTTTTCTATATTTCATTGCCTGTAACAGAAGCACTAGGCTATTTATTATTTTTTCTTAGTTTTATTTCATTAGTGATACTCTGAGCAGAGATCTAAAAATGAGAATGAATTCTAGTCCCTGCCCAGGGCAGGGGGGTTGGTACCAGATGATCTTTAAGGTCCCTTCCAACCCCCTTGAACCATCTTGTGATTCTGTGAAACACATTGAATTTCTGGTTTGTTTCCAAGATCACTTCATATTTGCATTTCTCCTTTCTTTTAGCTGTGTTTGGTATGCAGAGTTTATTCTTCTTACGGTACTTGCTGAAATATTCGTTCCCATCGCCATTTAGGTGAATAAAAATTCTGCAGCTGACTTCTGTGCAAACAGACTCCACCTGGACCACAGATGTGTGCAGGCAATGGGATAAATCACGTATAGAAAACAGGAGAGGCCTAAAATCACTAAGGACATCACAACACAGGTAGGGATCTTGCTCATATCCTCTCTAGCCACACAGAAAACCTGCTTACTTGGCTTTCCAGTGGCCCTTCCAACTTACATATATGGAAGTTAGGTTAAACTTGGACTGGGAATTTAGCTGGACTAGTAAACCAACTTCATAGCAAGGACAGAGGTGCACAGTGCCACATACAATCTAACAGGCAGCTCATGCCTTCCCGCTCTTCGCTTCATAAGCCAGAAGAAGAAACAGGGCTTTCTGTAACTCAGCAGGAAGGAAGCACTAAAGAGCCCCAGACAAGGCAACACGAAGACTTGTACAACATGCTGCGAGGACTCCTAAATGCACAGAAAATCTGCAGGGTGGCTCTGCGTGCCCAAGCGTGTTCCCAAGGGTATATTGCTTACCCTAGCTAATTTTCCATACAGTTTTACTCTGAATGCCAGAGTCATGTAATAATTTCCTGAATTCAATCAACTAGATGATTTCAATCCATTTCCATTTCAATCCATTTATTTTGACCATAAATCCATCACAGGTGTTTACTTTTGTTCAATCTTCTCAGCTGAGAAGCCAGTGACTGGGTGGATAATAAGCAACTCCCATTTCACCCCTGTAGACTGGATCTCAGCCTGCCTCCTTGCCTCCATAGTGTACGCTTATAGTTTAGAATAAATTGGAGGAACAATGTGTGAAGTTGGTTCTGTGTCTACATATATCTACTTTATTGCTAAAAAAAAAGTTATTTCATGTCCAATATTGCCTGCAGGATACTTTTTATAGGCATACAATTCAACAAAAGGAGGTTCAGTGACATTTAAAACAGAGCTTGATACTTCATATATCAAAGTTTTAACCATATTTAAGTGCTTGTATTCTAAACAGGGATAACTGACGAATTATTATATCACGACTTGTAATGAAACAATTAAAAGAAGAAACAAAAATTATTGATTTGTGACACATTTATCTGCCGACTGCTATCTGTGTCTGCTACCATGCTAAAAATCCTAGACAACAGCAAAAATATTTAGGTTAAGGATGATGATAAAGAGATTAGTATCTGATCAGGCATCTATAAACAAGTAATGTAAAAAAAAGCTTTTTGCACATAAAGCCTAATTACTTTAGGAGAAAATCCTTCTTTGCACACAGAAGGACAGATCATGTGCTAGCTCTAATTTATGCTGATCCTTATATATTGTACAGTAGGGATCTGCCTTATCCCTTGGCTGTCTCTACGTGACATGCAATTTTTCACAGTACTTCCCAGTGATTTTCAGAATCCAGGAGCATTTCAGCATGGAGAACAATGGCAAGCAAGACGTGGTGAGTTGTGTCTGCTCATGGCAATGCAGTTGTGTTATCTTCAGCAATATGAAAAGAAATTGCATGTTATCATGACTACCACTTGCTCTTGTAACAGCTGTAAAGCAGAAAAGAATTTCTACCTTGTCTTTCACAATCTAGCCATGTCTCCCTTTTAAAGCAATTTCCATCTTTTCTCTCTCTTCCATTATTTCTTCCATATCAGCATCTGAATTCATTAAGGAGATGAAGCCACGTAACTTCTCGTATGACAGCTAGCAGACTTATATCAAATAAAAAATGTTTCTTCCTTGTAACTTTTATGTTTATGATCTCTCTGAAAGCACTGCAAAATCCTTGGGTGATATTACTGGTACAGTAAACATGACTATTTTAGGTATATGTTCATATTTCAAGATTAGCAGGAGAATTTTTTTTTAATATGGCAGTTACTATAGTGACAGTGACAGTTTCAGAGAGGAAAGATTGTACTGTGATAAAGATATTGCACTGAGAGTCAGCTGAAATTTTCGGGAGCTCTTCAGAGATGGTCACTTACATCTTTTTATTTTCCTGTATTTTTTATTGTCATGGTGGTGCTCTGGTGAACAGGTTGTTGACCTGAACTGCAGGAGTAGAGCTGGCTGAGAGTTGTACTTTTATCCTGCAGAACTCTTCCACATTAAAAAATGCTCTTATTCTTTATCAAAACAAACCCAAATCTCTTGGAAGCTATTTTGTGTAAGTAAACAAAACCACCACAACTTTGTGCAGAAAGGGGACTTGATTGTAGGCTGCCAATGTGTCCCCAAGTGGCTAATATGCTACAGTCTTGAGGAAGTTCTGTGTTTTCCCACATTTTGAAAAGGAATTTCATTCATGATTTGAAAAAAACAGCCAAACTTTTTCTGGCAAAAAAATTGTATGTTCTTATGAAAAGTTGAGTTTCTAATGAATTAGCATTTTTGCAAAGACTTTTTTTTTTACCTTAAAAAACAGCTTTAGCCATGTAGCCATGCTGGTCAGTTTACAGATACTTAAATGAAACATAAGAGAGAACTGATCTTTATTGATTTTCTGAAGTCTATATGTGTGTAATTCTACAACTTTTGAGGTTGGACTCTAGTTCAGGCTTGGTCAGAACATTCCTGTTTACATGTCAGTGTTTAATCCATAACTAGCAAGCTACGGAAAGCCTGTTCTCATAGTCACAGCCAAATATTCTCCTTGTGCTTGCCCAGTATGCAAAGAGGGAGCTCTGCAGTCCACATTTCTTCAACACACACCATGTAAGAGGGCTGCCTTCTCACAATGAATTGTCAGTGCCCATGATAATAATCAGAGTAGCCATGGTACTATCAGGGATGGCCCAGGTGATCCATTCTTGCCTCTAGTGCCAGTAATACAACGGTTTTAAAGTGTGACAGAGCCTTTGACACCCTGAATTTACTGTACATATGGAATCATTCATGGCTGTTGGCAGCTGAAACATTCATGGCTGAAGTCCCAGTGACAGCTGAGACAAGATTCAGGCTGCTGGTCTTTACTCCATTTCGGTAGCTGATTGCCAACTTAGAGCTGGTAATTAGCTGCGTGAAGCATGGCTGTCTGTGGCCTGCAAGTATAAGCTATCAGTGGAGAACAGCCTAGCAGAGGAGCGCAGGTTGCTGGTCATCAGCTGAGGCTGGTGACCAGAAGTCACTATTTTTTAGTTGCCTCCAAAACAAGGCTGGCATCCGACTGAGTGAGATGGCAGTGAAGTTTTAAGGCCAGAATTTTTCCTAGTTATTGCTGAGAAATCAGTTTCTTATCTCTTTACCTCTTAGCTAACTGTGAATACTCCAGGGAAAAGTCTACCAGTTCAGCTTACACCCCCATAGCGTCCATTGAACCGTTTAGCGTTGCCCTGGAGGGACTCGAAGTGTCAACATAATTAATTACTGCATGTGAGGAAGCAATCTTCTGGATAAAGCCTCTGCCCATTCCTCATGCACTCCCAGAACAAAAACAGTAGATTCCAGAGCGCAGTAATGTCACATGGCAACCTTCTCATAATGCCACTGTATCCAGAAACACCAGGATCTCCTATAACAGGGGCGCTGGTCTTTGACAACAACAAAAACTTTTTGTTGTTGTTTTTTCACCTTGTGGCTTTGGTAACCCTGCTTCTAACAGGAGAATGATGGCAGACTCTCTTCTAATGCAAGATAAAGGAACCTGATCTCCTTATTGCTGCATAGTGTTATTGGAGTGGTGTGATGACAATACACTGTATTTCTTATTTGGAGGTGATTCGACTCATGTGGCCAGCATTGGCATTGTTGCCATTTGGCATGGAGCTGAAAGGCCTAAAAAGCTGATTATGCTGAAGTATTTGAAGAAGGGATTCGGGACACAGCCCTGAGAGCATTGTAATCCTGCTCAAGCACAATGTGACTTAAAAGCCCACTGTTCCGTTTTGGTTGTTTCCTCCCTGTGCCTGGAAACCTTCTCTAACCTTCAGACCAAAGTGTACTTCTTATTTTGAATAAGGTGATACAAGATCTGAAAGAAATATTGTTGCCACCTGACCTTACTCCACAAATGAGCTTTTCAAAGGACTATAGAATCAGAGCAAGTCTTTGTTGGTTCCGCTGGCAAGGAGCAAAACGAATAGTATTTAGGTCTTGAGGATATAATTCCACCGGAGCTGGTTCTTCGTCCAGATCCATAATGTTTAGTAAGATGGGTTCAAATGGGTCATGTTCCCTTGGGTGAGCTAGGTCATAGTGGGGCCCTGTTCTGGGTGCAAGCTCTGCAATCCATCAACAGAGGAATATAAATGCTTGAAATGGTCAGCTACTTTATAATAGACTAATAATAATCTGTTATAAGGGGGAGGCGAGGGTCACCGTGGGAAGAAAATGGTAAAGATGAGTTATGGTGCAGTAGTTTTCACAGACTTTTTAAGGCCCTGGAGCAATGGGCATGATAAAATACACATCCAGATACCATCTTGCCCTGAAGGTCTTGCCTGCTTTAAGTCTCTTAATTTAAAGTTAAGGGCATAAGACAAACACCCCAGAGCACAAGCTTCACAGTGTGTCACTGAAAGCATCATCTTTCGGTCATTAGCACTGCTCTCAGAGTGCTCTCTTGGGGATTCTGGTGAAGAAGCTTAGGGCTGATCCTTGAACTCTCACCTCCACTCGCTGCTAAACAGGGGTTGTGGGGACATCCAAAGGCACCAGAGGAGCTGGGCTCTAAGCTCCAGTTGTTGATTATTTCGGGACTTTGTTTTCATTCCATTTCCTTTTGTTATATTAGTATCTTTTGGATCATTTTACTTACCTGACAGGCTGTCAAGTGTAATGGTGTGCTTCTAGATTGTGTTATTTCTTTTCTGAAAGGTTCCAGGACTTTGTTTCAAGCAATATCATTTCTCAGTCCCTCTGTTATCCTAAAGAGTATTTTTTAAAATGTCTGCTTTGCCATGTATACAGAGACACGGCCCAGGATGAAGAGACTGTCAGGGCTCTCACGTCAGCAGCGTTATTGCCTCTCTCTGCAGACACAGAAGTGGCAGTGCCTGTGTGCTCTCAGGGCCAGGCTTGGAGGAAAGATGGGATGGAAAGAGGTGGGGTGGGAGAAGACTCAGGCAAATGCAGCTGGGAAAGATTTATTACCCAATAAACTGGTCATTTCCCAGATTACTGAAGGGATTTTATATGCCAAAAACATACATGTCAGGAAGCACCTGATACCCCTGTTTCACAAACCTGTCATTGTTAGAGCTATTGTCAGCCCAGCAACCGGACACAAAGTGAGTTCTTAATGCAAATGAATAACAAGAAAAAAAAGATTTATATCAATTCTATTTGAATTTTACCAAGTCTGTGATAATTGTCATAGAAGTGTTCTTTTTGATACTTTCCAGATGGGTAAAGAAGGTCTGAGAGGTTTTTCATTTTGTTTCTGAAGTCAGGCACCAGGACTGCCCGTTCTGATCCAAGCTCCCAGTTGTGCCTGTATTTCATCCAGTGAGTCTTAAATAGAAAATGCATGAGGACGGCTGGGAGCAGGCATGGCATTGGGTCTTAACCAGTGGCACTGAGACTTAGGCATGATTAAGTCAGTACTGCTCTTATTTAGACTCTTGTTACCCCTTCACATCCTGCATTCCTAGCTGCACAGTGGCCCAGCTTAAAAATGGAGCTGGAAAATAACCCCACCACAATCGTATCATTAGAGCCACCACCCACAGCCAGGAGGTGGATTGGAAACTATTTAGGTTGAGGAGTGCTTAGAATAGAGCTCTCTCCAGACCAAATATTTATCCTACCAAGCTAAGTGATTGCTGCCTCCTATCCTCTAGTTTATTCCTAGTTTGGCACCTATTCCCCCAAGAGATCAGAGAGGAGCCTGTTCAGACACAGCCCGTGCCTGGGGTTTCCTGTGGGTTAGTCCTTGGCATCTCCCCGCACAACATTCACGATCACTCCATCATGCAAGTTCCTCAGCACCCCACAGAGTTAGGAGAAGGAGCTAAAGATGCTATCTGAGGTACCTCCCTGTTTGTTGTGCCAAAGTGTTTTTCTTTTAATCATTTCAGCATTTGAATTGGAAGGCAAGGGTTGGATACATCTCACCCATGTTAGATCATCTGGAAGATAGATGCTTGGTCCTGACTAATCATTTCAGATCGCTCTATTTGCAGCGATGGCGCATAGGTACTTCCAAGATCCGTTCTTCTCACCTATCTCAGATACCTGTTTCAGTGTGATCTGAATCTGCCTCTGCAACTGCCTGTCTCTCTGCAGGGATTTCTTAGGGAGATTGCGTCATAAATTCAGACTTGATCTCCATTTTTAGGTGGGTTAAGGTGGGTGGGATGTCATTTATTTCTACAGTACTCCATCAGAATATGATCCATTGTAGTCCATACATGATCCAGAGCAGAGAGTATTCAATGCCTACCACTTACCAGATTGAGCAGATATATGAAAGAGCTGCTAGTTTTTCTGAAGACCTCATGTTAAAAATCCACCAGAACTGATTCTAAATAGACATTGGATAATAAAGTACTGTGCCTTGCCAGCATGTTTATATTCAGATTAGATGGGAGTTGAAAGGAAATGGAGAAAATGGTGGTCCAAGATGTACACATTAGCACACGCTGCACAACAGACAGACTCCTGAAGGAGTAATGATGTGGTTGTAGCTTTTGCAGTGTTTGAAGTTTAAAAGAGGGTATTTTACAACACTCTCCAGACATAACTATGCATCTATACATATGTAGGGCACTGAAAGAATGCAATGATTTACTCAAGGGCAAAATGATATCCCAGTTGCATAAGCTGTTCATCCCTTAGGCACTGTGAGATTATGCTGTCTTTTCCACTGAAGTCTTACTTGTGGCATTTAACCAGATCTAATACACTTCCTATTCAACAAACACTGGGAGTTATGGTACCATAAAGATGCAAAGGCGGCTGCTTAAAGCGGAGGGATCTTACCATATTAGGAATAGTTGTATTTACTGCAGTTTAGCTCTTTGGATAACATTTAATATTATTAACAGAGAGTTTTCATAGGTTTAAAGGGCATGCAAAGGTACTTTAAAATAATGTTTTTAATGTCTGAGGGAAAGGGGATCGTGCACCTAGTTTGTGTAGAAATTGTTTTAAATTTTTTACGAATTCTGATGTTTGAGACTGGAAAGTTTATCTATTAATCAGTTTGAACATCTCAGAATAGGAACTAATGGCCCAAATCCCCTTCTGGTACCTGAAGGGCAAAAGTATACTCCAGGAACAGTTTGCAGTGATGGCTGTAAGCCATGTCAGTGCTGCTTGGTCCTACACCAGCTGTGCGGTGATCTACTTTCCAGTTTCAACGCAGTAGCCTCAGGGCAGCTCTCACTTGTACCAGTTTCCCAAATCCTCGGCATTGCTGCTGCGATTGCCCGGAGCACAGGGAGACACGTGGGAGGCATGGTGGGTGGTGGGGAGGGAAGGTGCCCTCACCAGAAGAGCCCACATTCTGGAGCACTCCTCCAAGACCTGTGCAAAGTAGCAAAGTCACCTATTGAATTAGATCAGTAAAAGTTGCTTAGATTTTACAAGGTTTTCATTTTGCCTTTGGAGTGCCTCTAGCTGCTTTTTGTCTGATTTTTTCATAACATTATTGTATTTTGTATGTTTTTGGGCACAGTGAGCCTGTACTAATTAATATTGATAACTCTGTTTTCACATATATAGTGTTCCATTGTAATGGGGAAGCTGGGATATAGTTTTCAATCATTGTTTAGATATCTTATATATGAGATACTTTAAAAATATTGTTGTGATGTAATTTAAAAAAAAATATAATCATAGAAATTAAACTTTTCTTTTCCTTCTCCGAATCCTTCCTTTTTTCTCTGGCACTCATCAGTTAATTTAGTTCCCTGCATTTTGCACCAGTGAGGTGAAATGACTGTTGACTTCAAAGAGGATGGGCACTGCAAAATCTTCATGCTCCTCGGCAAGTATCACTGATAGAATCATAGGATTGCCTAGGTTGGAAGGGGCCTCTCAGATCATCTAGTCCAACCATCAACCTAACTCTGTCAAAAACCATCACTAAACCACATCTCTAAGCACTATGTCTACCTGTCTTTTAAATACCCCCAGGGATGGTGCCTCAACCACTTCCCTGGGCAGCCTGTTCCAGTGCTTAATAAACCTTTCAGTGTAAAAATTTTTCTGAATATCCAGTCTAAACCTCTCCGGCGCAACTTGAGGCCATTTTCTTTTGTCCTATCGCCTGTCACTTGGGAGAAGAGACCGACCCCCACCTCGCTACACCCTCCTGTCAGGCAGTTGTAGAGGGTGACAAGGTCTCCCCTCAGCCTCCTTTTCTCCAGGCTGAACAACCCCAGCTCCCTCAGCCGCTCCTCACAAGACTCGTGCTCCAGACCCCTCACCTGCTTCATTGCCCTACTCTGGACCAGAGTGCTCCAGCACTTCAATGACTTTCTTGTAGTGAAAGACCCAAAACTGAACGCAGCACTCGAGGTGGGGCCTCACCAGTGCCGAGTACGGGGGGATGATCCCTTCCCTAGTGCTGCTGGCCACACTGATGTTAGTGCAAGTCTTGGAACAGGTCATGTATGTAAGTTACATGTGGATGGGGGATGTTTAATGCAGTGTAGAGGACATTCTAACCATTTAGACATCCACATTCTTGCTGGGATTGTCGATATTTCCACTCGATTATGCCTTAATGAATCTCTTTGAAATGTTTTAGTTTCATTCTGCTGTGTAGTGGAACGAAGTTGTAAAACCCAGTAGGTGCCACAAAACAGATTAGTTTTCTTTGAGTTTGTTCTGTTTAGAGCGGATGTAGGTGGATTTATGTATGGGAATAATTGCAAGTATTTTAAGGTGTCATTCCAAAGATGCATACCTGTGAATGTAAACCGTATCTGCTTTAATCTGCAGCTGTAGTAAATATGAGAATCAAATATATAGCCACATTTTAGTTTGTGTTTCATATTAGCTGACATTTTTTTCCAGAGCAAACGCTTTCCCCTACAAACACACATAGAAAAGATACCCAGCAAACATCACCTCAGTAGCAGATTTTCTGTACATGAAATTATAACAGTTTTTCCATTAATAAAGTGTAAAATCACATGACGTTACAGGCCCAGAAATAGAAGCTTTATCCTTTTAAGTACAATAAATCTGCAGCCTACCAATGGAACCCATTGCTAGTTCTCTGCCTAGGATTCAAGATAATGCACTTGGAAGGCATAAGGTAGGTTGTTTTCAGATATTTTATGCAGTACTGTTACAGATAAATCATCTCAATTTATAAAGAGAAGGATATGAAAAGTAGCTCCAGTAGCATTTCTAAAAATCCCCTTAAATATTGTGCTTTTTCTTCCCCCCCGTTATGTATGTGACATCTCAGAACATCATATATTCTGCAGGGAGTGTGAGAATTTTGCAGGCATAAGTTTTGTACATAACTGATTCATGGTTTGCCACCTACATGTAGATAACTATCCAAAATCCTGATGATATTACTTCTGTGTGTCATCAGATAATTTTGTATTGAACTGCAGATAGTTTTGTATTGAACCACAAAGTCCTTAATAACTTATTTGAAAAAAAGCCCTATGATGTATAAATATATATGCATGTATCTCCTCTCTTGTTTTAGGCTTTAATTTTCTTCACAAATGTCACTTGATAGTCACTGCATGAACATCTATCAGTAAATGTTCTGCTCCAGATCACACAGAACACAATGTGGAAAACTTCAGCAATGGAATTGAGCAACTTGTATGAAGATTAATACTTGTGCCTAAATCTTGACAGTAGCCTTTTAATCATATTTGGAACAAAACCATCCACAGGATGAGAAAAAGGGTTAATGACACATCTTCCCTGGAAACAGCCTGGACAAATATGGTTCACTATATAATTTCATTTTTAAAAAACAGATTTATAGATTACATCTCACTGAATCAATTACTCCTGTAAATATAGAGAAAATTACTATCTTTCCAACAAGAAGCAGCTGTGTTTTTCCAATACTATTAAAATTTGAATTAATACTAAAAGGAACAAAAAATGAAGGGAGTAAGTGGATTATAGGCATTACTTGTTCCAAATGACATAATTCCACCACAGGCTCCGCACTAAGTACTTATGGTAAAATGATACTTCAGCTTTAAACTATTATTGCTGAGCTCTTATTTATATTTACTGTAAACTCTTCTCTGTGGAATTGGTAATCGCTCTCATGAACAAAAGAAAGAAGCAAAACTCAACATAAATAAAACGCTTTTAGTTTAAAAACATGATTAATTAAATCTCAGCTCTACTCTTCACTGATTTTTTTCATGGAGGTGATGGCCAGCAGGGACCAATATAATCAGCTGGTCTGACCTTCTCTCTCTGCAGCCTTTTGCTTAGAAGCTGGATTAAAGCATGTTTTATAGGAAGACACATAATCATCTTTTGAAAACTGAAGGTTGTGATGAATTTACAGCCTCCTGATAAGCTGAAGGTTTAACTACCTTCACAGCTAAGAAATTACATCTCACTTTAGGGTTCAAAGTTGTTTTTTTGCCCATTTATCTTCAGTTCCAGCTATTGGATGTTCCAATGCCTTTGCCTGCAAGCCTAGAAAACCCACCATTATGTGGACAAAAGCTTTTTTTCATGGATCAGATCTTAAAAAAATTCAAACTGTATCTTTCATGATCTGAACTATTCGTGGGCCCCTTTGTATGTTCTGCAGCTTCCACATCCTTACTCAGAAAGAATCAGAAACAGGGTTCCAGTAATGGTCCTAGCCATGCTGTGTTCAGAGCCTTATAAAAAGTTCAGAGCTTACAATAAGCTGCCTTCCCAGCTTATACTGGTATTACTCTTACTGCGTATGCAAGCACCTTATTTAATGCCATGGCCACAACATTGAAACAGGTCAGTGAAGAGGCACTCTGGTTTCTCTGGTGGCTACTTCAATGAGTCTCTCGCCCTGTAAGCACAGCTGGTGTTCTTCATACTCAAACACACCACACAGCACTTGCCTGTGTTAGAGTACATTTTGCTGGACTGTGATCAATAACTTGTCCCTAATCTCATTACTTACTGCCTCACCCATCTTGGTGGCATCTTTATTCTTCGAATATGAACCATATGTTCTACAGTTTGTTGATAAAAACATCAGATAACATGGGAACAAACTCTTCTAGGAGGTTTCATGAGACCCTGTCGGTGCTGGATCTAGGACTAAGTGAGAGGTGAAACTATTTCATTAATATCTCAATATGCAATCCTGAATGGAGCTCAGCTTTTACCTCGCCATCGGCTCCCACAGCACTTTCAAGAGTCTTTGCTCCTGTCAGCATTTGTAGAAGTTTTTGAAACAAATTTTGGCTTCCTCTTGACTTATCTGCATAAAGGTCACAGATGGGTCGAATCTTTGAGACTACCTAAATAGGTAGCTTAAATATTTTCAGGTAATGATATACACTACAAGAAGCTTAACTGTTAAAATCCTTACTTGAATGCAAGTTTCATCAATAATATATCTATTGCACCTGGAGGAAAATAAATGAGCAAATTCCAGGGAATGGCACAATATCCCAACTACGTTTGTATCATTCCAATCATCTCCAAATACTATCAGAGACACGACTGAACATTTTCATGCTGTATTTACTTATTTAAATGATTTTTTTAAAGTCTATTAGGACCTTATATACTGTGAAGACTGTAGTAGCGTTAAGATGAAAGCTGTGAGCTTTGTTGTATACTCTTGGAAGGGGGCAATTGTACCAGGATGACTAAATGAAATTAGTTCAGGACAAAAAGACAAAATATTGGTGAAGATGAAATGCAGAAGACAGAACAATAAAAGAGGGACCTTTTAGAAGCAGTAGTTATTAAAATTCTTGAAACTCAAGTCATTAAACTCAAAACTTAAAAAAACAGGACATGGAAGAGCCACTAAGTGGTCAAACAATGTGACCAAAATGCATATGGGTTTCGCCCGTCTGTGATATCATAAAGAAGCATAAGAATCAGGCAAGGCACTTTCACAAGCCATCATGTACAAGGGTGGAGGAAGAGGATAAAACTGTAAGAACAGCTAAAAACTCAGGCTTGTGAAGGACAGAGAATTCAGTTTGTTGGGAAGAGTTTTGTACAAGTCTGCAGGAAAAGGTGGAGTACTGCTTGGTGAGGAGGGAAGGACAGTATTCAAGAGGGAGCAGTCAATGAACACAAACAGCAATACCAGCTTCTGTGAGGGTGAGCAAAGGTGGAGCAAGAGCCCACTATGCATTAGTTATCCCATAATGTTGTGGAGGAGTCCAAGAGATACAAGGACCATTGCAATTTATTGTACATGGAGCACATTACTGTTGAATTTCAGACCCTCATTAAGTCAAGATGCATGTTTTAGAGGTAGGAGCTGTGCACTCTCCTGCAAAGATCAATCAGATTTAGAATAATGATGTTTTCTCTAGCACATCAGTTCTACAAGTTTCAGGTCTTACCAGTACTCAGGCAACATCTCTCATGAGGTGAAGATTATCGAGTACTGCTGTGAAAAAGTGCACTGCTTGACCAAACAGCCAAAGGAAATAGGTTGGTGACAGGTGGTGAGAAATAAAATTTAAGTGAGGATCTAACCTAATTTGATCGCTTGCTGGAGTACCTCTCCAGTCTGTTTTACTGAAGTGTGGTTTAGGCTATTCTTCAGATACACTGCAGAGGCTGAAATCGCCCTCTCTTTCTAATACTTTGTGCTACACAGACTGACCAAAGGGCAGGATTTTTACATGATGTTATCCTTGAGGCAGTGATTTTGCAGCCAGAAATGCAGGAATTAGCTTCTCCTCCCCTTTAGTATAGAAGATTTGCCACCAACACAGAAGACTGTGAGGCATTTTCCTCCTCTACCTCTAATGACACGGATGCCTAAAGTTCTTAGCCTGAAAACCTGAATTTACCTCTACTTCTCTCTCCATGTAGGATGAATGATTCATTTTGTTCTCTGATGCTATTTCCAACAGCAAAACTGTTACATAAAGCATTCGGGCCTTCTGCTTTTTGTTCAGCTTTGGGAATTTCCCATGCTCACCACCAGGACTTACGCAGAGTGAACTTCAGGATGATTTTGAGTCAAGTGTCAGCAATGCACATAGAGTATACTTTTTTACATTTGTGCTATTTTTCCTTAATAGCGCGCCTTCTGATATTTAACAGTCACCCTACTTCAAAATTCAACATGTTTAAGCTAAATACTGCTTCATCTTGTCTGTGAAAGATCTCATTTGATATTGACATGACATTTACTCAGTCCCAGTTCAAAAAGACCGTCCTGTGCAGGAGGGAACTAAGGCGTCTCAATCACAAGACCATCAGTGGGAAGAATGTAGGAAGGTTTACCTAATGAATAGGAATGGACCACAAGGGGAGTGGGTTACTTCCCAAAATAATTAAATTTAGTCTTCTTCTTCTTGTTGTTTATTTTTAAAACCAAAATGTATACATTTCTTTTAGTTCTGAAGTTCTTTGTCTTAATTATCTTCCTGGTTCTCATCAATATTACTTATTTCTACTCGTGAGTTTTATACTTGTCTATGAATTCAGAGGCATTAAATACATATCTTCTGAGTAGGCAGGTCCCACGCACAGGGAGCGTCTGTTCAACACAGTGAGTCTTCACAGAGCTGAGGGCTGACCTGTGTAGAGACAGGTAATGGGTAACTCAGGTTATCTTTTGCTTCCTGACCCAGGTTTTCTTTCTTTGTAATGCACCAGGATGCTGCTCTTCTCCTACCAGGATAATAAACCATTCGTGACAAGGTGATTTTCAGTAGGTGAAAAATTCCAGTTTATTAACATTATTTTGAATTTTGAAAACTGATAATTAGGATATGCTGAGATGGTATACCTGATACATTCTACTATTGCCTCTGAAGCAGGAGGGGAAAAAAAAGCCAGGCGTAATGGAACAGTATTAAATTTAGTTTGGGAAGTGTTATTAATATGCTTTATATAAAATCAAACAGGTATTTCAGTGCACTTTAGGCTGTTATTGAAACAGATTAAAGGCACTCATCACAGCATTCTAGATATCATACTATTCTCTGTCAATCTGTTATTAAATAGCATTGTATATATGACAAATGTGTTTTCTAAGCATTGATAGGCTTTGTTTTGTTTGGGGAGGAGAGAGTATGCAGCAAAACAGCACTATTGGGCCATATTTTTAGCTGCTGCAAATTAACATAGCTCCACTGGGAGTAGTGCCAGGAATTTGAAATGAATGTTGAACTTACAGTAGAATCAGCTACTGTGGTACTTCAACGATGTGGAGGGCTGGGGTGTAGGAAACATTTGAAAGACGACATAATAGATTATCTGGGGATAAGCTTTGCTTCAGTGCCAGGTGAACTGAATAAAATATTTCAAGCTGTGAAATATTGCATGTCTATAATGTGTTTCAGTACTGGCATTATAAATGCCCTATGGAGGAAAAGCTGGTGCAGACAAAAAGCCATACCTTTCTAATACAGTAGAATTCCCTGTGTGCAGTCTCTGAAGTAATAGCTAAAAACCCTGTTGTTTATAATCAGCATGGGGATTCACATATTCTCTAATGAAATCCCTGTTAAATAAGCCATATGGTCATTACCCTATGGTGTGAAGCAAGAGGAAAAGTATTATCCTGAATCAGAAATCGGGTAAGAGGCATAAGATGAAACAGTTAACAAATTTTCTTTTTCAGATAGCAAAATGAGGTAGCAAAACTTATGTTTTAAAAAAAAGAGAATATTAGGAAAAAAAACAGCTTGGAGCAATAATGTTTTTTAAAAACTAAGAAGTTAAATGCAATATATGTTGAAAGAAAGGTACTTAACTACTCATACAGAGTGGCTGAATATTAAATTAATTGTATCTGCACTGAAAAAAGGTTTTGGCACCATGGAGGGCAGGTCAGTGGAGTCACTTCTATCCAATGTGAGATCCCAAAAGCAGACAAAGTTAGAATATTGAAGGAACAGAGTAGAAAATACAACTGAAAGTAATCTAATATTGTGTAAATCAGTCTTTCCTGGAATGCTGTGTTCAGTTCTTCTCAGCTTGCCTCAGCAGAGATATAAACAGGAAGAAGCAGGGTTCAAAACTGGGTCAGTGACACCGCAAACTCTAGGGGAACCATCATCACCAGTCATTATTAAAATCAAGACAAAAAAAAAAGAAGAAAATCATTAATCTTGCAGTAAATGAATGATGAAAACATCAACAGTTATAGCAAACAAGGCACTGTCACACTCTGACAGAGCTTTCCAGGGGAAAACCAAGGAATTATCATGGCCAACGAGCATTCTTTTCAAAGATGATAAGTAATTTGCCCCAGCTGCTTTCCGTTCACTGGATGCCCCCCCAGCTGTCTGTACAAGCCCCATCTCTGTAAACCAGGGACAGGAATCAAGTCCTTGGTAACAACACCCATCTCTGGCTGTAAATCTCAAAATGGTGGAAGAAAATTATTACCGAAAGGCAAACTGAGGCACTGAAGTAATTCTTTGATTCATAAAGCAGAGGAGTTTTTAGCAAAAACACATATGGAGGGCACGATACCCATCAAATAGCCTAGAATAAAACAAAAGCAAAGCAAAGAAAAATCATAATCCTGAAAGAAGAAACACAGCCTACAGCCCATTAGCTGGTTCAACTGCTGCCAGGTTGGTGCACAAAATCCACTCCTACATGAACTCAGGCAAAGCTGAGAGCAGCATCCCAGTAACACAAAGCGGTTTTTATTCATTTACCCCCCACCCCCAAAATTATGTCCACACCTTAGGGTTCTGGTTTTAGCCCTTCAGAGAGCAGAAGGGAAATGAGGCATTTCACTCATTGAAGATGTAACATTAACGTGCAGCCTTTGCTGGTTTCTTTTAACATGCAATTATTTCTTCCTTGATAAGATTCAATTAATTGGTGAGATAATGAAGTAGCTATTCCCCAGGAATTATTATGTAACTTACATTATCTTCTCTTGATACAATGGGAGATATTAAAGTCAGAAATCTTTTGTTTCTTTGCTGTTTTCAGCTCTTTTGTATGTTTATTTTACATACTAAATGTTCAATATTATAAAAAATTCCTCTTAAACCTCAGGCATGTGGTGTTTTAACAGCATATCGCTTCACCGATTTGCTCAGTGAATGTTTGTTTTGTTCTTATTAATTACAAATATGCATGTAATGATACACTGGTTTGATTTCATTATGTTACTGGCTTTCTAAAGCCATTGCCTAAGGAGTATAATACAATCTGCTGAGCCCTGGGCAGAGTGATTTACAGACTACTCTACATTAACCTGTAGTTCATGCATCACTGAGTGTTTTCCTCCCCTAATTAGAGACTAGCCAATTGCATTATTTATAATTACTTAATATGAGGAGCATTTATGTAGAGAGAGATTAAATAAGGAGAGATTTAACAAAAACACAGAGTACGGACTAAACATTTAATTATCAGAGCAATAAGTTGCAGGATACTAGGATATTAGTTTGTTCTTTTGTTGGTGGAGACCAGTTTCTCCAGGTGGAAAACACATTGGCATTGTCACAAAAAGCCCCTCAGACTATGATATAGAAAGCACTGACACAAAATCTTCATTTGAATAAATGTGTTGATGCAGATAACAGTATTTCAAGCTCTACCTCTTTAGAAACGGGAATAATTGTTCCATATTCAAAGCTGTCACTAAATTCTGTTACAATACAGGATTATTGAGAGGGGTGCGGCATAACTCCCCTTCAGATTGCTTTACATCCTCTTCTGTGAAGGTAATTTGATTATTTATTCATACAGAAATTTGCAAAAAAAAAAAACCCAAAGAAACAACCTGCAAAAAGCTGGTTTAGCATTATGAGATCAGATGTGCTCTTGCTGCTTTCCTGTTGAGCAAAAGTATTTCTAATTTAGCACTTCAGAGAACCTTCATGAGCACTTCAGCTTTCTCAGCTTTTTTATCTTCTCCTTGTCCCCAACAAGCTTCCTATTGCAGGGGCTAGAGCAACTCACATTGGCTCAACAAGCCCAGTTGCTTGAATGATTCCTCCTGTAGCAAGCTTGGAGCAAACAATTAATGATGCGATATGCAAGGAGTTGCTACCCTGCTCTCTGATGCAGTCTATCTGGATAATCCAGGTTACCAAAAAAAACCAGTGCCTAAATATAATGTTTCCCTTAACCCAAGTCATACTGACAGATCCAGGTTAGGGTGCAACTGTCTGTGATGCTATGCCAACAGATCGGAGCTGAGCATCTGTGAGTGTGTGAGGGGAGAGATGGGAGATGGTACCCTGACCAGCTGCACTCAGTTCAACACATCTTACCAAAGCAAAGGACGTAGCAAAGGAAAATATTTCCGTTCTGTTTTCAAAATACTTCTGACTTTTCTGGGCTAATCATCTCTGCAAAGTAAATCAGAGAATAAAAACTGTTTTGCATAAAATCTGATCTGGAAGTACCTTGGGAGGGATACAATAAGATTTACATTCGATGGCAGAAATACAACCTATAAACAAAGCTATGAAATTTTAAAACCTAGTAAATTTAAGATGAAGAAAGGAAGTGTTTTGGAAGAGCCAAGATAACAAACATAAAGCAGTATTACGTTTCCAAAATGAGAAACAAAAAGCTCTGGATGTTTTCGAAATAGCTAAGCAATAAACAGCATAGCTCATCATTTGCCAGCACCTTTTTGGAGTGCTTTCAAACACTCCTCTTTAACATTGCTCAACCCCTAACATTTCCACAAATACAAATGGATCAAAATGTACCACCATGGTACTAGGGGCTGAAATGTCCCACATGTCATGGCTAATCTGGGAGACGGCTTTGCGGAGGTGAGAGAGAGATGGAGCTCTGGGCGAGTGCCCCCAGATGAAGGAGCATAGAGGTTCTTTGTGGCCTCCCTCTTTATGCTGATTCCGTACAGTCCCCATTTGCTCCCCAAGAGACTCCTGCTCACGAAGACCCCACCATATGTTACAAGTGAGCAGCGGCTACATATCAATAGTTCAGCAAAAAGGAGCAGCAGACGAGAAAACCTGCATTCGGCAAAGGCATGGATAATATAGAAGAATTACAAATTAAGCTATAGCAGCATATGTAGTGTATTTACTTTTGAAAAAAGTGTATATAGGTCTCTGAAGACAAGAAATAAGCAGTAGGGGCAGACTGTGGCTTGGCGTGGGCAGCATGTTCCCTTCAGTTTTGCCAGAATGAGGAAGGTGTGGCATTGTCCTTCTGGAGGGGAGGAAGAGAGTGACTGAGAAAAGGCACGAGGCATTCCATTAGCAACTGTGTCAGCTGCCCACAAGTAACTGAGAACCACATATATGTACCTTGGCTGCAGCACGATGCTTTTTAAAAGATAAGGCTGTTTAACTTCAAAGACAAAGTTGTACTACCATCTAATCTGCATATTTCCCGACCTCTGTTTACAATTTCTAGTCTACCAATGCATACCACTGTAAAAAACACTCATATACTCTGGCTTAATTCAATATTCTGTAACAGTGAACTTCTTTCAAACTCTCTAATGCACATTCAGCTAAGAAAAATATACAAAATCAGCAATGACTTGCTACCAGCACAGTTCTGTTGCAAAGCATAATGAGGCGACAAAGCCAAAGACAGTCGGATTATGCCGGTCCTGTGGACTGATGGGGGGTGTTGGAAGGACACACAGCAGGGAGGGAGCGAGGGAGTCTCACGCTCAGACTGCCGGATTCCAGATGTCCCAACAGCTGGGCTCTCAAATGGTATGGCTGACCTGAAAGGAAGGTCTGGCTCTGGCTGGGACAGGTAGCACTGCTGGAGTTCACTGAAGTGTGCTTTCAAAATAAAGCCTTGTATTTGTGAGATTTAGAATCATGTTGTAGTGATAAAAGACTAAGGGAAGAAACAAAAGCTCTGAGCTCTGCTGTATGCTACTATTCTCACTAAGGAGGGGGTCTTAAGAGTTCTGTAACTGGCTTTTGCCATTCTCTCTCTCTCTCCATAAAATGAGGCTATTTTATGGACGCAATGAAAGTTGCTATAGAAAGGAAACTACTACTTTTATAAACTGTTGTACAAGATATGCCAAAGGGCTAATTTGGGCTAATCACTACTCCTTTTTTCATATCATACGTCTAAAGTTTGTAATGTTTCACAAGCGTAACCAAGATCAACATACAGTTTCTTTGCTTCATGCTGCGTGAAATGCTCATGCTAGAAAGCTAAGGGTTTATTTCATATATTACAAATAACACAGTGATCACTTGAATGCTGCCTTTGACACAAAGGATTTTTGTTAATACAGGATGATGTGTTCGGTGTGTTAGTTTTGTCACCCAAATCAGTCTCCTTCCTAATTGTGCTGAGAACTTTTGTGCCAGAGACTGCATGGTTATTATTCTAAAAAGCAAGTCTCCAGCCTCCTTTCTGAAAAGAGCATTTCTTTTTTAGGAGATAAACAGTGGAAGGGTAAAGTCATCCTAAAGGTAAAATAAGGTCAAAGCTGTTCAGAGCCATCAAATAATTTATCCTGGAAAAAGAATACTGGCGGGCTGACTAATCGAAGAGTTTGGTTGACTGAACATTGGCTAACACACTACAGCACTTTATTGACTTTCCAGAACTTGTCAATCCCTTCAGCCTCCCCTGCATTACTGTAACCATGAAAGAACGACACACATCAGGAGCTCTGCTACAGTTCTCACTGCAGACAAGGCACGTATTGCTGAAATACTGCTCAGTGCCCTTTAAACCTCAGCACTTCCTCAAGCTGACAATTAAGACTAGTAAACTACCTGGAAAAAAGTCTCTTTGCTTTCCAAAGAACCTCTAGAAAGTCATGTGGTCTTGACGTGCCTGTGAAATAACATCTGTTATAAAAAATCCTCTTTTTTCTTTCTTTCTTTCTCTTGATCCTGCCAGTTGTGCAGTCTTGGTTATATGTTTGCACAAAAGGGAATAGCATGTGTAATTTAGGACATATATGATCTATACAGCTGTGTTTTTCCAAAAAGGGAGTGCCTATTATCAGCAATCATTATTGCTCTGCTCTGTTGCTCCCCTGATGGTTTACAATCAAGAATTTCAATCTCAGCGTGTGTTTCACCTCTACTTCCAAAAACCTTCTTTTGCTAGCACTCCCTGGCTGCCACAAATCTTTCTTCCATTCTGCTGAGTGAAGATCTTGTGGCTTTGCTTCCTTCTCTTCACATGAGTTGCAATCAGTTCAACATTTTATATAGTCTCTTCAACTTAATGAAGTAACATCCAGTCAAGGGCTGTGCAGCTCACGAAGTAATTAAAACTTGGAATAAAGGGATCATTGTAGTCGATGGCAGGAATGGGGAAAGAAATAACTAACCACACTTAATTAGAGCCAGAAAGAACTCCCTAAAAATCTCCTGCGCTTTCAGAGAAACCAGGTGGTTCAGGACTGACACGGTGTGTATAACTGCTGTGGTGAAAACTAGAGAAATTATAGAGCTGCTGGGCCAAATCCTGCACTCACCAGAGCATAAATCTGCAATAATTCCATTAGCCTTTGTGGATTTATATCACTGCAAGGGAAATCAGAATCTGACTCTCTGTTTTCCGTGCTTTATGTGATGAATAACGTTCCCATCATAAATACAGAGTGTCAGGAGAACCCAAGTGTTGCATCACAGGGATTAGAATAGATGTCCTTTAAAGTGGCTGGGCAGCAATTAAGGCAAATAGATGTTCCTGATGAATACGCATCTTAATGTCTAGCTCCTGCTCTTAACAAAGTAGAATACAACACTTCTTTCAAACTTGACTTTAATCAGAAGAAAAAGAAACCCTGGTCATTTGCCAGTCTGCTTTTCCTAAGGGGTTTGCCCTACGCAGTTTTGAAATGGCAGCTTAGAGAGTGCAGAGAGAAATAAAGAATTTAGGGTGACATTTTTAATTTCCTTTGGCTAGATTTCAGAATTTTGTGGGACTAAACTGTTGTAACCTAAAATGTTGTAATGTGTTTTATGTTTAAACAAAGTCAAAGACAATAAAAAGTGGGGCATTAGAGTGATCCTTGTTCATCCTTGTCAAAATTCTGGATATTAAGTGATTTTTTAAGGTAAAGAAACGAAGTATTTTATATATGGGAACTCTGGATGCCCTCTGGTACTAAATACAAATTAGCTATGTACTGAACAGTGTTTACACAGGAAGGCCAGGGTTAGTCACCTGCGATTTGACCATAGGAAGATCACTAGGGTGGTCTCCAAGGAGGGAGCAGCTTGATGCAGCCAAGTTCAGAAGAAGAGGAAGGACTCAGCAATGGTGGTGGTGGGTGCAGCAGGCCTGAGTTCGTATCTGGACTACCGGCTCTTGAGTGTCCAGTTTCTAAACAATCCTGTCCTGGGAGCAGAGACTTATGTGCTGAAAGTGATACTTCGGGTCACAGTCTGAACAGTGATACTGGGTGTTTGGTCTCGCTGTGCTGCTTCTGGGGCTCTGTGACCTGGTTCAGGGAGAAGGAGGGAAGTGAGGAGGGATGCACCTACTGCATTTTTTTTTTTTAAATTAGAACATCACGAAACATGTAAGGGTTATTGTTACCACCAGATTAGCGTGATCTCTGGCTTTGTATCTGAATGCGCAGGAGCTGTGAGTTATTAGAAATCAGTTCATAAGCTGCTGTAACTTCTTGTTTACCTAACAGGCAATTATTCCTATTAATCACTTCTGATAAACACTTTTAGGGCTAATGACATATTTCCATAGATAGTGTTCCTAGCAGCCATTACGAGGCCAGCAACTAGTCATGGTAATAGGCATCCTAAAATATTGTGGATATTTGCTACCAGCCAGGCATGATTTACTGGGCAAATGCAGATTTATTGCCTGGTACTAGCACAGCATGATGCCCCACCTACTCTTAAATGCTGTGGACGCAGCAGTGCCAGGCTGGCCATCCATTTCAGAAAACTTAGGAACACAAAAGGAGATGCACTGCAGGCAGCAATGGTTTACTGAAAAATAGAACAATAGAACAATAGAATCATAGAATGCTTCAGGTTGGAAGGGACCTTAATGATCACCTAGGTCCAGCCCCTCTGCCCTGGTCAGGGACACCTCCCACCAGACCAGGCTGCTCAAAGCCCCATCCAGCCTGGCCTTGAACACTTCCAGGGATGGGGCATCCACAGCTTCTCTGGGCAACCTGTGCCAGTGCCTCACCACCCTCATGGTAAAGCATTTCTTCCTGATATCCAATCTAAATCTACCCTCTTTCAGTTTGAGGCTGCTACCCAATGTACTATTGCTCCACTCCCTGATAGAGTCCCTCCCCATCTCTCCTGTAGCCCCCATCAGGTACTGGAAGGCTCCTATAAGGTGTCCCTGGAGCCTTCTCTTCTCCAGGCTGAACAACCCCCACTCTCTCAGCCTGTCCTCACAGGAGAGGTGCTCCAGCCCTCTGAGCATCTTCGTGACCCTCTGCTGGACCTGTTCCAATACGCCCGTGTCCTTCTTGTGTTGAGGACTCCAGCACTGGACACAGCACTCCAGGTGGGGTCTCACCAGAGCAGAGCAGAGGGGCAGAATCACCTCCCTTGACCTGCTGGCCACGCTGCTTTTGATGCAGCTCAGGATGCGGTTGGCTTTCTGGGCACCAAGTGCGCACTGCCTGCTCATGTTGAGCTTCTCGTCCACCAGCACCCCCAAGTCCTTCTCCTCAGGGCTGCTCTCAAGCCATTCTCCACCCAGCCTCTATTTGTGCCTGGGATTGCCATGACCCAGGTGCAGGACCTTGCACTTGGCCTGGTTGAAGATGACAGATTGTGGCAAATAGTGTTCTGAAAGGCAGACTTCTGGCACCATCAAAGCAGGGGATAGGAATGTTGCATCACCTAAAGGCAGGAAAAATTTCTTCAGGTGTCACACTGACTTCATGAGAAAGGGGGTAACGGTTCCCATTCCCTGCCAGACCAGCCTGTGGGTTCTTGCCATAGATGACAGCCTCCAAGGGAAATCTTTTGGGGTTTCTAGTCTAAAGCATATTTCTAAAAGCATACGGCTCATCGCTGTTACTTTCAACCATTTCTGCTGATGTCAAGTTGGGCACTAAAGTCCAAGGTTCATATCCCTGTTCTAACATGGTTTTCTGCACTCTAGTATTAGGTGACTATGTGAGACTGCTTTTATATCCCGTATCATGGCTGAAGCAAAACTAAGGTAGTGCTGGTGGTAGCATGCATAAGTTTCCATTTTTTGCACAATAAGAGATTCAGAACTTTATTTATGAAATCAAAAGAAGCCTCGTATTTTTACAGCATTCATAAAAATAAGAATAAAAGCAGTTAAAATCTGGATGGTACAAAATTCACACCTCGATGAACTTCAAAAGTGCCATGGACTTCTAGCTTTTCCTAAACATATCTGACTACTTAATGTGCTGATTTATGTTTGAGATCATGTGCAACTCCAATGACATAACAGGAAATGGGTATTTTGAAGTGCCTGGTCTTTATTATTCTAACCCTGGTTCAAAAGACTTTTCAAATGATAACTCCTTTACCCAATTGCCAGGAGTTTCTATGGGCACTAGCTGCAGAAAACAGACACAATGACTGGTATCCCAGCCAGAGACTGCATGGGATTGGTATCAGCAGAAATATCTATTTATCTGAAATTAAAGTTATTACTTTGTTTAGCTGAATTTATTTGAAATATTTCCAGACTTGACAGAAATTCAGAATAAGATTGTGAATGAAAAATAGACATGTTTATGAAGTAAAAACATAACAGAAAGACGTTAATTTCAGACTGATTCTAAGTGTTACCTTATGTGTTCAAAATTGAGGTGTTCTCATGTCAAAAATCCACGTGTACCAAATATCTTTTATCAGCTATGTTGCCGTTTCTGCTGTACTGAATTTCCAAGGGAGAGATCTTCCTTAAGCTGAAAAAGCAGAGTACAGAGCTGTAAGCGTATGCCCAAGAGGATTACAAAGTAGATAAGCTTATTTTGAAGGGACAAGGATCTCACATTTCACATACTGTGTTTTTTTTACATAGCAAATTATAAAAGTCCATTCTATTTGCTAGACACATTTTATGCAGTGCAGAAAACACACTTTAAAATAATTGCCTGGATTAAATGTAAGGCCTCAACAAACCTGAACATGCCTTGAAACCTTTCTTTCTTAACTGCTTGGATGTCTCATCTGACAGAGTGCTCATGACCGTTTGTTTAGAGAAATGTCCTTCAGTCACTCTAAGTAATAAGCTGGTAGAAAGGTGATCAGCTTGGCTGTTGGAGTTATGTTCTCATGCCTTGAAAAACTGATTCACATTTTACATCTATGTATGAAGAGCCTGAATTCTGCTCTGCCGCACACTTTTGCAATAAATGGATCTAAAGCAAATTGTGATGATGGTGCTGCAAAAGGGATTCCGCTTCTATAGGAACATCAGTCTGAAATGGCAATGTGGGTCAACACATCCATTTTTCTGTACTAGCAGGCAGCTGAGTCCTGAATGGGATAAAAAAAATCTACTTCTTGCTATAATCACAGATTCACGGAATTTCAGAGTTGGAAGGGACCTCCAGAGATAATCAATGTCCCTCAATGTAGAGGAATGCAACAAAACAAGCAAAAAAACCACCACACTAACCATTCCACTCAGATTAGGGGAAAAATTCTTCCTGATCATAAATCTGGCTACCATTTTAACTGTAAGCTTACTTCAAGTGGCACCAGGAGCAGTACAGCACTGTGCTTGTCCATCCTGTCTAGACACATGGCCTATTTCCAGTTGGCTGGTCATTAGAGGAGCTGAACAAAAGTCAAACCAAAAAAACTGGGAGCCAATTTATACATCAAGAGAGAAAAGGAAAAAAAAAATCCTTCTTGGCACAAACGCAACCAGTGAATGCCCTGAAGCACAGGATTAATACAGTATAAGTCACGAGCAAGCAGTGATCCAATTTGCTTGGAGATTTGGACCCAAAGATTCACATCTGTCCAAGGCTGTGTTGGATACTGGAAGGCATAGCTTTCAAACCAGTTTTCTGCAAGTATAACTTCTCACTCTGGAAATAAGAGAAGCTTTTATCTGCAGAACTAAATAGTGATCTAAAGAGACATTTCAAAACCTGAAGTCAGAAAAATAAGTACCCTACGCCCAGAACCTGCTGGTAGCTGGTCTTCTGGTAAATGGAGCTGGAGAGCAGAGGTGCAGGCAAAGGAATGGGGAGCAAAAGCTTCACAGCAGCATGCACAGGGCTCTGTAAAAGCCCCCCACAAAACGCCCGTGCCCTTCTGTCTCCATATCACATATTAAGATTCATCCCTTTGACATTACTCATTTCTGTAGTATCCTGAGCACATTTTTCTATACATGTACTTTGCTTTTATGGTTTATTTAGGTTATCGTTTCCTATCTGATTACATGGGTTAATCAAATGTAGAAGCTATGGAAGATGAAGGTATTACTCCCCTCTAGACTAATGCATTTGTGCATGTGTGCATCTATGTGTGCATTTGTAGACAGAAAAAAATAAAAAGAAAGAATTGGCTTTAGTTCTTCTGAATTGGGAAGAAAATATCCATTCTTTTAATTGGAGTTAATATTGGTTTCAAAGAATATTGTTTGTGTTGCAGCGGTGTTTACAATTTCAACTGGAGATGAGGGTCCCTACTTGGCATGCGCTGTACACATCTGTAACAAAAAGCATGCCCTGTCCCGAAACCTTACCATCTGCACAGTTAATGGGAGATAACAGCGGATACAATAGGCCGGAGCAGAATGAAGAAATGGAGGCGCAGTTTAATCAGCATAATAGGCACCAACATGAAACGAGACAAAGACTGATCTTGCAGTGCTTACTCAAGTGCTTACACTTTTCGCAGTGTTTTCTTCATAGAAGCCTGTTTTGCACTGTGTAGATCAGAAATGTCATTTCCCTTTCTGGCCATCGTTTGTTGTCAGTGATATCAATGATGAAAGGAAGAACTATTACTACTTTAGTATGTACCTATTACAAAGAGAAGGGTTTATCCTGATCCATATGATCACGCTAATTTTTAATTATTTTTTAAATTGAGTCTTCCTCTATAAATAGTATTTCAGATTTCAAAAGATGGTAATGCAAATGGCAGTAGAAAAGTATTTCAAATGAAAGGGGATGTACAGTTAGATTTGCTAGAAAATTAATACATGTTCATTTCCACTAGATAGGTCTAGATAGTTCATGAAAATGGTAATTTTCTTTATACATATTTAATACTGTCAACTTGAATACAGCTTAAATTGGTTATAGCTTAAAGTTTTCTTCAGTGCATGAGATGTGTGAGAAATGCTGACTTTAAGGCACTTCTCTATTCAGTTCCTTCTGATGGCAGATATTTCTTCAAACCAATTTCTAGCAGGTGATTATCACACTACCAACATCGCAATGACTGAGCAGTCATCCTTTAGGTTGCTTTATCAGGGAGTTTGGCAGTTGCAAACCTGTTGGAAGTTACATAAATGAATATGTTTTCTGGTAAAAAACAGGCAAAAATAATTTGCCACAATTCACAAGTTAACATACACCTTTAATTTTGAATGTGTTGCGTTCTTGAAAAATTTTAAAGAATACGCTTTTAACTTCTCAAAAAATAGACAGCTTCTTCAGTTTTATAAATCAAAAATATTTTTCTCCAAATCTATATCAAAAAAAGATATTTTCCCTGTGCATTTAATATATAGCTAGTAGTTCATTAATTGTAGCTTTTAAGTACTGACTTGGATGGCCAACATCCCAAAATAAAGAGGCAAGGCACCAAGTGAGAAAATGCCTTCCATCTCCTGGCCAACCTTTTCCAAGAGCTTCCTGATAAATGGGAAGAAAAGTGTTTCAGAAAATGTAGTTTTTTCCCTGGGGTTAGGGGGTAGATTTTCGTTGAATTCATGAGTTCCTGATTTCACATGTCATAATGAAACACAGATTTCTCTAGCAGTGGTACCACAGGAGCTGAGGTCGGGTATTTCATGCGCCCCTTGTCTTCTTTAGGCTATCCTACTCTTCAGCCTGCTTCTCCTGAGAGTCCCCGCTGGTCCCCGTTCATGGAGTCCCATCAGGAATGCATCTCATGGGAAGATACTTGGGGCGGTGATGAGGGTATAGAAGAATGAACACGCTGCTGTCAAACTCAATGTTTCTTTTATTTCTGAATGTAAGAAAATATAGATATGTATTGCAGCTATATAGTACAATAATATATTATCCAGTTCTCAGCTTATATATATGTATGTAGCAAATTCAAAACATCTAGTCAGTAATCCAATACATTGAGTGCATAATACCACAGTATGATGCAGGGGCTAATCTAGGTTCAAACGTGGGTGGGGTTTGTCTGAGGACATACACGTGACTGCTGAAAGACACTGCTTTCTGTCTGTTTTTTGAAGTTGTCAAAAATCCATTCCAAAATATATACTTTTGAATAGTTATCGAGGAAAAGAAGACATGTGCCATTCATTTGGTAAAAAGATGGACTAATTATCAGGCAGCCAGATGGCAAAATGCAGACTATAATTCACAGGCGAGCATTCAGCACAGATCAACACCTCCCGTACGGCTCCCACACCCAGTAAAAACACAGAGCTGCAGAGCTGAAATGCTGCAAGGGTCTCAAGAAACCATCTAATCCACCTTCTTGCATTGAGCAAGAAAATTTTGGGTCAGTCCAATTGTATTTCAGAGAAAGACTGTATGGACAAAAGGTTTCAGTAATTAAAAAATTCCATCATATGCAAAGTGGGCAACAAAAAAACCCACCAAACACTCAGAACAAAACCTTGAGAAATTCACTGAAACCCAGACCACAAAAACCTCACTAGAGAGAATAACCACCACACACATCCGGACTGCTGCAGACACATGTGGCTCTTTAATGTGGTTACAAGTACAGCATGCAACGGGAACCTTTTATTGCACATGGGATCACTCACACACATACTGAGCAAACCAAAAAATACATTTCCATAACATGTGCAAAAAACCCAGCATGTGACTCAGACTGTAAAATAAGCATTCCCATAATGGGCTCACAGAAAGCAGCGTGATGGACAAGTTTATGAGGACCTGAGTGGAATGCGAACAACATTCACCACAAATCAGTGCCAAGAAAAGGCAACCGATGAATCTGCGCAGGCGGGGATGCGGCTGCCACGGGCTGGGTGTACGCAGGGCGATGCGGGTGCTCCTGCCCTGCCACAGCTCACACACCACGAGCTGTCCTGGGCACTGGCAGCAAGGAAGGGGTTCCAAACCCTATGAACACTTGTAAATGCTATCTTGATAGAAATTGATTTGAAACTCCTTTAAAGGATGTAACTCCTACTCTTGCTCTGGGCTCAGTCATCCATAAGTCAGGGGTGTTCTTTGTGTAACTCCAGATTTGCACAAGCCCACCTGAGTAATATTGCTGTGGTACCCTGCAGTGCTGGGGACCAGTTTGGGGTTTGTCCGCCCTCGTGCCGCACTGCTGAGTATGCGACACACCATGCGACTGCTGAGGACAAACGGGAGAGGATGATGTCTTACTGTACTTTGTGGTTTTTAATTAATTCCATGTTTCTGCAGTAGGTTCTACAAGACAGAATAGGGTATGGTGGAAGTCTTTTTATGCATTCATAATTGTCAGCAGAGAATGTATTTGGGATTGTCTGCTCTGCATTCAGAAAGGAAAATAAGGAGTCAGAATGCATGTACTTCATTAGTGCCCTTTTAGAACAAAATTCCTAATAGACAAACCTGGTAGTCTGATCTGAGGAACTGCTTTTGTTTCTGTTTCTTACATTTGCTGGGTTTTTCTACATTACCTCCCTAAATAAGAGCAAGTAAATAAGTAGGACAGGAATCTAGAGTTTCTTTCCCTTGGAAATGTTATTGGTGAACACTGGCCAGAGTCACTTCTGTGCTGGTGCTGGTGGCAGACAGGAGGTCCAGCTTTCAAAGAGCACTGGCCTCTTCAGCAGCTCTCTGAGGGTGCCCACCAAGGACGGCACCATTCGCATTCTTAAGGGCCTCACCTGTACAGCTTTTTGGTGCCCTCCTGCATGAACTGCGGGTGCCGAAGCCTGCTCTGAAGTTGCCACAGCTCAGCCTCCTGAAAGCTCAGCATTCACAGGAGATGTGAAGCCAGAATGCGAATGGTGAGCACTGGGGGGTATCCTCGACCGCAGACATTGGCTGCCTGGTTCTGCAAGCGAGAGGGTTTTGCCTGTCCCCTTCAGATCCAAATCCAGTGGTCGAATGCCTGGAAAGGGTACACTAGCAGAACATTGCAACTAGATATTTACCTAGGACAGTCTATGAGGGTAGGGAAAGATTTTTACCTTTGAAATTTAGCCTTCATGCATTTGCACAACTCCTGTGGCTACCAGTGGGTAGCTAAGGGTTTTTCTCCTGGCTGGTGCTTTGAAATTTAACTTTCTATATGAACTGGAAATATAGTAGGCACATACCTTTTCTGTACATTTATATTTACAAACAGAGATGTTTGTAATACTTTGTGACCCAATTATATAATGAAAAAGCAAAGTATATCAATGAACTGAACACATGAAATGCAGGAAATATGTTTGTGCGTGCATATATAGTGTGAACAGAAAATTTAATTATATTTTCTACAAGAATTGCCCAAGTGCTGGTAGCAGATTTATTTAAATTATCCTGGCTACATGAGATTTAACACTGGGAAGCAATAAGGATGGGAATATCATTTTCTCAGCTGATATATAGCTATCTTTCATATTCAGATTATGCTGAAATGTTAATTGGAAATTTGAATTTCAGGCCCTTCTTAATAGACTAGACTCAGAGGTACCTCCATAACACCACTTTCCCTCCTCCTCAGTCGCAGACAATCTCTGTCTGAATTCTGCTCTTTCTAGAATACGTCAGACGCATTCGAATGGCCCGGGGAAAGGTTGCAGTAAGTCAAGAAACCAGAGCCACCAAAGTATCTTTGTCATGCAGTGTGAAAATGCTCAGGAAGCCTATAAAGTGGGTGCTGTGCACTTAGTTTCCCCGGAGTTTCATTTTCACAAGATTACAGAACAGCGTATTTCCAATGACAGGCCAGACGGGCTGCGTTTCAGTGACTGCACAGATTCCCTGCTCAGATGTTCCCAATGGCTCTACTTTCTAAATGGGAAGGATTTTACTGCTCCCACCATGAACTGTCACTCCCTACCTCTATTTCTGCAAAACCATTTTGAGGATTCATATTTTTTTGTCGTAATATTTATATAGTGTTTGACATCTGCAAACGGCTTTCATAATCTTAAGAAATGTATTCAGACAACTGCATATTTCTAGGCACTTTCTTCTGCAAGAAGCTCTGTATAAATCAAAGGGGTTTTCTTTTTTCAGAATGAAGTGCCACCCAGTGTAGCAAGGGCATCAGAACCATGTAGTGCAAATGACCGAAATACTCCGGGATAAGGATGGATTTTCCTGGCATTCAGTACTTACCCCAGAAGTCCTCGATGTACATCTGAGGACAACACTACATTTGGAGCACACATTCAAGATTTCTGCAGTCTTTGTAAATTATTGTTATTGCTATTGTAACTACAACTAAGACATTTTAAGAAATTGAAACAAAAGGCTTCTCCTTCTACTGAACAAGGATCTTTATTGGAAAAGTAAGCCAGAAGACAAAGGGTAATATCCCCCTTGCAGCTGACCACTTTGCCAAGAATAAAATAGAAAATGCAGCCTATAGCAGCGTCTTAATGGCACTCAGGGTCTGGTACTAATCTCAGACACAGGCGTAATTACTGTGAAATCATCTCCTCTGTAGGGGCATAAGCAAGATCTGATTTTGTAAAATCTTTTCTATGTATTTACCCAGGATTAAACCTGATCCTCGCTGTGTAACTATCTTGATAAAGCAAAGGATCCTAGAAGGTTAAGACAAACGTGATTTGGAGACAGGATATTTTTTGTCCAGAACACCCACACCCGCATAAATTGTCAGCTACAAGCGCATGCGATGTGTGCTACTATCAGAGTTGTGGCCACAGTGGGGCAAGAGAGGCACCAGATGGTGACAGATGTGAGGGCCACAACACCACCTCGGGGTGCTCCGCGGGGCCAGGGCAGACTCTGGAAGAAGCATCTGGCAGCTGAGAGGAGCACAGAGGGCAGCGAGAGCAGGGGGGAGAGAGCTCCATAGAAAAGAGCACTGGGGGGAATAAAGCAAACGTGTCCAGTGTACCGAAATGTCCTGCCCCTTTCTAAACACAATAAACAGTTTTGTGTGTGGACCTGCAAGCCCTATGTATAATCAGTGCTTGGTTAACTTATCTTATTAAAATAATTTTATCTGGGGAGAGAGGAAAATCCATGAGCATTTACTGCATCTGAAATTCAATCGCATGAACAAAACCTCTAGTATTGCTTTACACGTGATTTCACTTACCTTGCAATCCCAGTTATTGACATTTTACACTGTAACATCTGAGGCCGCAGTGGGTGCCTTACAACAGACTAAGTGTTGTCATCTTGGCGGGGATCTTTCATCTTGTGGGGTAAAAATTTTTACTGGAAATATCCAGACCATAGTTTTTTGTACATGTTTTAAATGTTGTGTATCAGGGGCCATAAACAGCCTCTGTGGAAATGTGAGGTTGAAATCACTGTGCTGAAAGTTTCAAGTATTTGTGAGATACACCATTCAGAGATTCATTAGATGTATAATTTCACAACCAAAAGGAATTGTTCTCTGCAGAAGATTACCTGGTTTTCCTATTTATGCGTACCCCTTCTCACAAAACACTCATTCCTCAATCCACAGTATTTGACATTGAACCAAGATTAGTTTTTGCATATTTCCGTACGGGTGATGATTTTATCAGAATCTTAATTAAGGGCTCCAAGATGAAATTTTAACCTCTATCATGCTTAGCTTGTAGCATTCATCAACAAACACAGTGTGTACTGAGCATCTTTATAAGAGAACTTGTTTTCCTTAAACTTTTTGCATTAACAACATGGTCCCTTGTTAAAACAAAAAGTCTGCACAGAAAAAAGTGAATTGAGTAACTCTGTTAGCATCACCGTTCCCTCAGTCAGCACCGCAGCCTGCTGCTCTCTATTCCACATCCTTAGCTGTGTGCTGCAGGGTGGTGGTCATTCTTCTGCTAAGAAATGTTCTCTGCAATGCTCAAACGTCATTAAAATGTGGGGAACACGTCTAAAACCACTGCAGCCAGCTGTAATGGAGTGAAGTCCATTACAATAATTTTTCCTACACCACACTCTTCACTGTAGCACATACATTTATGAGACGCCCCCAGGCACTGCGTGACATTGTGAGGACACAGTGACAGAAATAACAAGTAGTGACTGTGCGGTAACATGTCATTTTACAGCAGGGAACCTGTGTATAGTAGGTACGGTGCCATGCAGAGATTGATTAGAACCAGATGGTAAAAAATGCATTGCAACCGTCGCCCTGATGAGATTGCTGGAGTGATTACTGAAATGGTAGACTGATCCTCCCGAGCACACGCACGTTCCCTAAGGCCCTCTCTTGGTGTCTTCCAAGTTCCAGACATTGATATCAGGATGGAAATGACTGTAGTTGGCTGGATTGCTGTATAAATGTAATTATATTGGTGGTGTACAGTACAGTACAGTACAGATGTCACATGCCTACCAAACTGCAGTCAAGACCAATGTTCCTACAGTCCCTTTTCTGGTCCAGAATTCAGAAAACCTATATTCAGTTCCTGTCTCTGCCATACACTGCCTGTACCACTGCAGTATCATCCTTACTGGTAAAGGCCTAATCCAGTTGCTATCACTGGCAAAATTCCCGCTGACCTGCACAGAAAGAGATTTTAATTCTTAATCTTCATTTTTCTCATCTAGTAAATAAAGAAGATATTTCTTTTCTCCTGCTACATCTGTCTTTTGTTTCTTTATTTAGACTATAATCCCCATGGACAAAGACTCTTGCTAATTTTTGGTCTTCTGTAAGACTAACATCAGCCAAGTAATATCAGCATGTGACAGCCCAAATATCGGTACCACAGGTTTCTAAAAACCAAGCATGCTCACTGATGGGTAGAAAAATACAACTAACAGTCTGACAGAGGCTTATATGATCATGATGTGGCATGCAAGTGGTCCTGTCCTATGGATAGCCTTCCAGTACTTTTCCCACACCTTCATGGACAGCACTGCACCGGGTGCCCAGAAAGAATAAAGATGTTTTCCTGCAGTTCCCTGGGAACTCAGAGCAGCTCAGCTGCCCCGCGTGTGTAGAACAATTAAATCATTCTCTAAAACCCACTCTCACAAAAGCCTGATCATTGCAGCACAGCTGATACTTTGTAAAGTGGCCATTCTCAATTGAGCCAGATTAATGTGGTTAAGAATATTAAACTTACTCTTAGATAATATCTAGCACAAAGGCCCTCAGTCTCAGCTGAGATCTCTCTGGGTTACAGTGATATAAATAATGCTTAAATAATTACTGTGGGAATTAACTGATATTTAGC
Source organism: Rhinoptilus africanus (assembly GCA_013400135.1). Lineage (NCBI taxonomy): Eukaryota > Metazoa > Chordata > Aves > Charadriiformes > Glareolidae > Rhinoptilus > Rhinoptilus africanus. The sequence continues at coordinate 455,054 of VXBO01011973.1, forward strand.
AATTTCAGTTTTATTACAGCACTTTCCCTTTGAAAGCCGAAGATGAAGTGATAGATTCTATAAGAACGTTTGATGCTTGTGGAGACCCAACTGTAATTAATGATAACAGCAAGATCTATCGAGACAGAAATGTGATGAAATCTCATAGTAAGTTTACAATTAAAAAAATTTTGCAACATTAGCACATTTTAAAAGCATTTGTTTTGTTTGTTCTACATGTTCAGCAAAAGTTTTAAACATGTAAGTACTGAAAGCATTCTTTTTTTTGGTCCAGAACTGATGAATTTTGAATTATATTTGTAGTTTTCCATTCAGTTAGACAATCTATTCGACTGGTGAGACCATGTATTTCTGCCGTCTAGTAATATCTTCTTCCAGTGTGATAGATTTTGTCTTACACTACGTTACAGAGTGAATAATTTTCCATTATAAGTAGGACTGTTTTCTCACTTCAGCAGAAAAAAAATGCTTCATTTTCATCCCACCAGCATTTAATTCACTTTAGGTCTATTTTTCATTCTAGCTAGCTGTGTAATTCATGCCCATCTGTTTCTCTGCAAGTCAAGTGATCATTTTTATTTTTGAAATGTGTTCTTCTTTTTGTATACTGTAATAAATCTTAGAATAATATTTTGCCGACCGATTGGCTATTCCCACTTGTTACAGAAGGCATTTAAAATCGGAGCACTAAAGAGTTTCCTTAACACCCATGAGGTTCACAGTAAGTGCAAGAATTTTCCTTGGTCACAGCAAAAATGAAAGCAATTATTGTCAGGAGTGCCAGGTTTGTGCTATGCATTCACAGTCAAAGGCAAGCTCTAGTTTCTAAATGCAAATGATTTAATATAGTCTCTCAGCTCTAAAAGAATATATAAGAACAAGGAACAGGAAAATCACCATCTAAATCCACATGGCAGCATTCTGCACATATCATGAATACACAAAGGAAAAGCAGGAAAAAGGAGATGCAGCTATTAAGCAGTAAAAATAGTGAAGTGATTCTTGGGGGTCACTTATAATGCAAAATTTGATTCTTCAGTTTCAGATGAAAATATGAATGTAACTCAAGATGTTGTAGAACCTCTTAATTGTCATATCTGATACTTTTTGACCAACCTTGTCTTAGCTCTTGTCCACACCGATGGGAAAAACTTCTTTCCGACCCTAGAAGCACTTCTCAGCTTGAGCTCCAGCTGCTGGGCAAGACTAAGATCTCCTTACCTTATTCCCTTTCTTCCCACTCTTCCTGGTGGGAGAGACCAGAGCAACTACCAGATACAGATGTTCAGGATAATTTTTTCTGTCCCCTATTCAAGGGGCAGAAGGAGGGTACCGTGCATCAGAGACAAACCGTCTCCAAGGGCTTGTCCTGGAAGGAGTAGGTTACCAGCACATTTTGCCCAGGGCTACCACTGAAGACACAGCCTAGCCTTTGGCTTTTTGGCTCCAGTGGCGGTTAGGCTTTCTCTTTCCAAACTTACAGAAAAAAAAACAGTTGCTTTAATGAGACACTTCAAATAATATCACACACTGGTGAACAGCTCTCTTGGCAGCAGGCCATCACTTCACTGTCCTTCCATAAATATAAAAGATATAGAGGGGTTCTGCTCTTGACCCTCTCTTTCATTCAGAAATAAGCTATTGGCTCCCTAGATTTGTGTTTTCTACAGCTCCTGGAGCAAAGGCAAAGATTCATTCCAAAGCAATTTTGAACTTAGAGTAGACTTAGTTTTGTCTGTTTTGAGGCATCATCACTTTTTTTCTAGTCTGTCTTTCCAAGGACGTGCAGCTCACAACATTACACTCTTTGTTTCTTCTTTTAGCTTGCTGGCAGGCAAGTCCCTCCCCTCTCCCTTCTCATTATTTTTGGTACTCCTTGACTAATTTCAGCCCCATATGGCAAGTGGTTAGAGATCTCAAATACAACAAATGTCTACATTAAAATCTAGATCCTGATTAAACAGGAGAGACCCTACTGGTGCTTCCTCTGAAGTAAAGGCAGAGAGAATTCAACATGATCTCTTTAGCAGCATCTATCTGATCAATCAGCAGCCACGTCCTGACTGGCCAGTTCGTATCCACATTTTACACAACTAAAAGCTGAAAAAAATAGTTTGGACTCATAGGAAGTGCTGGGGAAGGGGAGGGATAGGTTAACACCAGCGTGCTGGAGGACTACTGCAGTATGAGGAGAGTATGGGGCTTTGGGAGGAGGATCATGGCAGTGAGGCAAAGGAACATAAGGGTTAACTGAGTATATTATTGTGAGGGTATTTTAAAGGATATAATACACAGATCCATAAGAAACCCAGCTTCACCAGTCCCACTGGCTGTGGATTAACTGCTTTGGCATAGTTACCTCACCATTACCTCAGGAGTGAAAAAGAGACCATGGCTTGGAGATCCCAACCAAACTTAAGTAATTGAGTTTGCAGTATGAGCCTTCCTGCTGTTAAGCTGACAGGACCAAGAGAGACCGCTACAACTTCAGGAGCTGCCCCAATCATTATGATTCAAAGGGATCCCAGAAACCTCAACTAAACCAATCAATTTTTATTTTCCCTGTTCCAACAAGTCAATCTGGGACTAGATTGTGGACCTTTTATGCTGTGTGACTAAATTTTACCTGGCTCATTGCTTTTCCATTTCTATTTCATGGCTTGATTCTCTGCTATCTTAATTTGTGTAACTACATTGCTTCTTAATTTCCATGAATCTGAACTGAGAACATGGAACAGCAGAACAGGAAATGATTTCCCACTCTTGCAGGATCTTCAGCTTTCCCCACACCTATCTGACCAAAACTGAAGTTTTCCAAAAACATCAGAGGAAACAAGACAAAACCTATGCTTTCATGCTGATGAGGCATTCACACAAGGTCTGCATTACCACCTGAACATCCAGAGGAGTTAATTTTGAGGGATTCAGATACAAACTTATTGCAGTTTAAGAATGCTTGATCTTTAATATATAGTGTATGCATATGAATATACAAAATGCACAAACACATATCTATGGATCATTTATCTGTATGATGTGTGATACAGAAAAATCTGCAAAAAAATCTCTTCCCAGCCCTGCCATCAAAAGCAAGATTTTAAAATTTTCAGATTGCTTATGTATTACACTACATGCATGTTTGTGTGTCTGTCTGACTGTACATACATAAATACAGATATGTGTATATAGAAAAATCTGAAAACTTTGTTGTGCTTGCAGTAGTGATTCTGGAATAGCTAAGTCAAAAGGAGGACTTTTGTGTGCAGCTCCCAGTGCTGTTCACCTGTTCACCTCAGCCATCAGGGGGGAAGCCACAGGACTGGGACAAGTCCAGCCCCATGCAGTTAAGGTGCTTTACTGTTTGTGAACTATTTTGTTTTTTCAGTGAAGGCAATCTTTCAGGGTAGCTGAATTGCAGAATGAGATGGTGACTGCCTCTCTGAGCAGGCCCGGTTTCCTGGCAGGCTGTAACAGCCCTTGGTTGGATTCTTCAGCCAAAAGGGAAAGCAGCACAGACCGATTAGAGAGAGTTATATTCCTGCTGAGTTGTCCTAATGGGCAGATAAGCTGCTGCATTATACACATGTCCTTTAATAGATTAAATAATTAAGCAATAGGTGGACATCTCTTCCTTAGTGTTTAAGATCATTAAGCAAATTTGCTTGGAAGCATTCCTAGCCTTGCAATTATTCTTATTAGATTTAATAGTATCACAAGATGGTGTGGGCAGTCAGCATCTTTCCTGATGCAGTTCAAGTGATGGGCTTCATGCTGTGTAATTTGAAGTCAAGTCATAGTACTACTTGTCATTATTGTTTTTCCACATTGAAACATTTTGCTCTCGGCACTGTGCATACATGATATCTTAGTGCTGGGAATCATTTGTGCTATCTGCCTTTCGAAAAGCACTCCTTATTCACCAACAATTCACTTGAAAAGTAAATACATCGATAAAGCGACAAAGCAGTTGATCAGAAGAGTGGTCCTTTGGTCCTTGCACACTTCCTATTCCTCGGTAATGGTCATCAGGCAAATATATAGGTACAACTTTTCTATACAGAAGTAAAAAGAAAGTTAATTGGACCTAATAATTGTACCTATATTGAAGATTACCCTGTCTGCCTTGGAAGAGAACTCAGGCTATAATGAAATAATCACACTCTATCTCCAAAATGACAATAATCTATGCAGTGCCTTAGCAATTTTGTAATATTGTTGTTACCTCAAATTAGATGATATAAAGGGATTCTTTTTTCTCTAGTAGTACTCACTTCACATTTAGCCAGAACTTGGCTTGGCTGAGATTCACTTTTATTGCAGGATGAAGGAAGAGCAGAATAGTTTCATCTCCAATCGTTTGCTTAAACCTCTATGAACCTCTGCTGACCACCCAGAAAGCTCCAGCCACACGAGTGCTACAGGCACATCAGTGCACTCTCCCTTTGAAAAGGCCCAAGTCTCATTATATTTTGAACCGAGATGAGCATAGGAGGGGAGGGGAGAATAAGATGAAAGCAGAAGTACAGTTCTATCTCATATGTCAGTCTATGTACTAATAAGGCTATTTGTGTAGCAACTGATGATGCTCCCTTCACTGTTTCCAATGTTTCTAACCAAGAAAGAGTCTTTGCTGAAGGAAGGTCTTGCTTTGTATTTGAATATGTAATTTTACCAGTTATTGAAAGATGTTATTAGAAGATGGTGAAGATTAGTTTTGAAAGATATCAAAAGATTTAATTTCAATGGAAATGAATGGTGGTTTTGTAGCATTCATTATTAATTTTCTAGCCTCGCATTACTTAAGAAGTCAAGGTGCTTACAATGGAAACTTAGTGGAAAATATCTAGGTCGTCTCTGAGCTAGTATGGTCCAGCATAATGTCTTTCTTTAGCCTCTCTGAAACAATTCCTCTGTGTATGCTAAACCTTCTTATAAAGGCAGTTTGGTCCACATGTGCTAGGGCTCCAAAGCTATCACTGACTATCCAGTTGTTTTCCCTTTCTAAATGTTTCTTCTGATGGGACCTTGGTTTACAATAACATTTACATGGCATTTAAAATAAAAAAAACCCAAAATACTAGGATGCATTTCCATTCCTCAGTAAGCACTCTCTAAACTTAGATCAGATTCCTTTTCTCTTTTCAATATACGGCTTCACCTGTAGTCAGTCCATCTACTTCCCTCTGTGTTGTCCTGATTAAGCTTCCTCTGAAGGAATCTGTTGAAAATCTACCTTGTATATTTGCTAAACCTCTATTTCAGGTAATTTTATGATCAGCCAGATGAAATTATCAAAGCTCTTGAGAGAAAATCCACTGCTCTGTTCAGACTTAAAAAGTCTTTCTTAAGTATGGACCATCTCTTTCACTCAAGGGTATCCCATTTGAATGGATCATCACAGAAGTCCAGAGACCGCATCTTTTCATCTCTATACAGGATACAGGGTTTTTCCCTTTACCTCAAGGAACAGGGAAGCACAGGAGGCTGAGAAGTTCCATGTTCAAAGTGGAACCTATGGTTTAACACAGACGCACACAAAGGAACCACACAAACTTCTCCAGAGGATCACATGAGGTTTACAATACCTGCTTTGTGGCAGTAGAGCTGGAACAAATATAGAAGGGTGAGTGACTGTAATTCCAACATGAAAACTTTTATCTCCTTTGGTTCCACCCACGTGGAACAACAGGAACCACAAACATTGGTATGGCATTTTAAGTGGTGGGATTCCTTACTGCCTTATCAGTAGGGGCATTTGTACCTGCTTTCCCTCTCATCAGTTGCACTCACAGACTTTGTGCTTCTCTTCAGTTGATTAGCATTTTGAATTTTGCCACAAGATCATTCTGTTTCTATAGTGATCTTGGCACCACTAGTGTAGGCTCATTTCCTATCAGTCATGGTTTACTTACGTCAATGAGCGCATTATTTTCAACTGCGTTTCTTTCATTCCTGCATCATGTAGGTCATTATATTTATATGCAGCCAATGAGACCAACAAGTTTCTAAAATTGCCAGAATATTTAGAACAGTCTGACAAACTGTACCATGATTCTGCCTATTAATGTGCCATTATGTTGGGAAAACAGAGCATAAGTAAACACTAATTAGGAAAATAGGTAGAAAAAAAAAAAAGACTATTTCAGTATAGCACTCAGAAACAAAAATCTAAAAGATATGGAGGTTAAAAAGTCAGAGCGTGCTAGTTTTACAGAGACAGAAGTATTGAGTCCTAAAAGCTACAAGAGGGGCTTAGCAAGAAGAAAAAAAATGAAGGCTCAGAAAGTCTTCAGAAAATCAATTTCTGCTACATTGAAGTTCTGGCTATTATTTACCATAACGTGTATAACACAGGACAAATCTCATGTTCTGATCTACCTTTTAAGAAGGCAGCTGTTAATCAGATAGATGAGCTTTTCTAATTCTATGCACTGAAAACACTTCACAATTGTCTGCACCCATCTGTCTTTTGAGCCTTCAGTAGACACTATAATGATTTTTTGTTCTCTTGGATTATGAGTGTGTATGATGAAGGAGGCCTCTGTTTCCCAACAAGGAGGGAATTCAAGAAGAATTTGTCACTGGACGGAAAAGACAGTAGATAAAGACAAAATTTTCCCTGGAAATGATTTATTGTTCTTCCAGCACAAGTAATACAAAATGTACTAATGTAGCTTAGCTATGACTGAGTATGAGGACAGGGATGTTGTTTATTTAAGTTTTTTAATTTCTCACATTTAAAATCAAGTTGTCAATAGAAGTATTGGAATTCTAGACTATATTGAGGTAAACCTTTGCAAAGGAAATCAAAGCACATAGCATATGTTTCCATTTCAATGGAAGACAACTAGAAAAATGTGAAGTTTTGTAGTGAGCATGGGTAGATATGAATGCAAGTGTATTCCTTAATGATCACTGTGCTCTACTTTTTAGTAACATGCATGGGGGGGGAAAAAGGCTAAGGAGAATGAGTTTGCAGGTGTAGAAATTGAGGTACAGCTACTGAATGTCATGTTTATATCACTTCTGTTAATAGGAACCTGTGAAATCAACTTGAAACCCCAGAGAAGTTTATTTGACTTTGAACCTGAGTCCACCTCTAGCCCTGCCACAAATGTTGCTAGCTGTTTTATTAAAAGTACATCCATTAGAAACAGACTTAAGGACTTTACAAAGCCTCTCCCCGAAGCAACACCTCTGATGAGAGGACAAAGGTTTATTTCAGGATTTTCAGAGCAGGGACAAGTTCCCATTTGCATTTATGTTTCTCTCAGCTCTTGGAACAAGTGATTTCTTTCCTGTTGTAATCTTGTTGGCTAAACTGTGCAAGAACTGTTCTTTTTTGTTAAATAATAGTACAACCTTCAGCAAAGCTGTAAGAAAAAGTAGACTAGAGGGGACAAGTGCTTTAAGCTCTTATTTCCCAGCACTGTGGAACACTAAATTGAGATTTTTGGTGTTTGGTTTTTTGGTTTTTTTTTAAAGTCACTGAAAAATACTGTACTTGGCTTAAGCAAATTGCAGGTTGGGGTCAGGTCTGCAGCTGATGTGCATTGGCATTGTTTTGTTCTATTGGCTGTTCATTTTGCACAATAGCCAAGAATCTGGTCTCCAATAAATATGAAATTTTATTACGTTAACTCTGACAAAGTTCAAGGATAAAAAAGAAGGTGAAACTGCTCCATACCGAGAACAGCTCGTGTTCAGATTCTCTAAATTTGAAATCCACAAAGTGGGACTAAGGCTTCAGAATTCTGAAAAGCCCCAGTGCTGCTGCCTCTTCCCCAAAATAACTGGCTTCATAAATGGAAATTCCCAGCCCAAGATGATTTTGCTGCTGGATTCAGGCACCTCCAAAGCTAACTTCCAGATTGCTGGGCAATGAGACCCAGGTCTCTATGGATCTGGGCCTGAGAGAAAGCATTGCTGAAGAAAACTGGATTAAACATAACAATACCACAGACAGACAGCAAAGTGGAAATGGGATGGATCTTTTAGTTAGTCTGTAACTAAATGCAATAGCTGACTCAGGAAAACTTCTGATGAAAGATTCATAAAACAAACCTAAGCTATTTCTAATGAGAAAAATGAAGTCAAGAAGATACACAACAGTAAATAAGTAACTTGAGGCCCATGGTTCACCGCATCAAATGACTAGAAATGCTGCAGAGTAATTCAAAGTAATGTAGCTACACCCCAAAATGTAAGAAAAATAGAAAACGTCAATACACAGTTCATTTACATTTTTATATCATGTTTTCAAATCAGACAAGTGACAGAAAAGACAAATACATTGATAAAACAAATATCAGGAAAAGAGGAGGATGTTTTTATGAAGATTCACAAAATTTCAGCAGGTAGTCAAAAATCAGTATTACAAATAAGGCAGGATGTGAGTCACGCTTATTTGTAGGTTGTTATGTGAGCTCTGTCACGTAAACAAATGGTATTGGTCAGGCTATAGTACAGACACACATCCTGAGCCAGCTTGAAATTTGTGGTTGCCAGCACGCAGTACATCCTGGCTCCTCAGGACTAGGCAGTGACAGCAAATCCACCTGCTTTGGAAGCACTACCAAAGGCAGATCTCTGCTAGCTGACACAACGATACGCCATATGACAAATGTTTGAGCAACATGATGTTATTAACATATGCATCCACTTTTGTTATAAAATTGCAGTATGTTCATTTTCTTTTTCAAGAAGACTAATTTAATTTCTACATTTCCCTGCCTGTAGCATGTCTTTGTGGAACAATCTTTTCATTTTTTAAAAAGAACTGATTTCTCTAACATACCACTGCATTAAAAAGTATACATACTATTGGTAAGATGCTATGCTTGAAAAAAACAGGGTTTAAAATAATGTTCTTCTAGCTTTCGTGGAAGAACATTTGTCACTATGAATGGCCAAAGGATAATCATTTTGTCTCATCTGTGTGTCCATCAAAATGGTGAATTAAATGACTGCTCCTCGTACCTTTCCAGATGGAAACAGTGAAAAGAAAAACAACCAGCAGCCTCAATAACTGGGCAGTCAAGTTTTGGAGCTGAGAACTGCTATTCAGATAGTTGTAATATTTTCACATTTTCTGCCCCCATCTGATGGAAAATGAATGTCCAGACTCTTCACTGCCCACTGGAAGAAGACAGGTTCAGATTTTTTCTGATTTTATAATTTTTGTTGCCTCCCTGATAGTTTTGCTCACTAGCATGCTCAATGGGCATTTGAAGCAGCACAGTACCAGTCTGAATAGTGTTCAAATTTCTGAAACATCTCAAGGCAAATTATCAGACAGCATATTTATGAAAGTTTTCTGGCACATAACCATCTAAAAAGACATGAATCGGGAAACAGAATGAGAGTTTTACCCTCTATCATCTACAGGCGAGACAAACAGAAGTTTATTCCCCTTTGCTCCCACTTTCCCTTTGCACAAATATTATTGCATTCAAGATCTGGGAATCCTTGTGTGTCCAAAGATTTTCAGCCACACAACCTCTTATTAGTGTCTCCTTGAGCCTCTCCCATACACGATTTCATCTTCTTCCTTCAACCGGAAAATAATTAGCACTTTTTCTCTTGCAGTAATTGATAAAAGTCTAATAATTTCTTTCTCTTGTTTTCTTATTACTCATTTCATGTGCTGAGACAGTAATTTATTTGCTTTAGTGTTGGTCACATTTTGTCACTGTCACTTCACAGGAGTTTCCAATACACTGCTGGTTATGTTTTCACCTTTGTTAATAACTTGCTTTGGCTTGAATTCCATTTTTCTTTGCACTAACTGGAGTTTCTTCTCGGCTGCCCCAACTCATTTCAGGGGGTATAACCTGTCTCATACAATGGATAAACATCCTCTTAGAAGTGGAACATACCACGTGTACGTCCTGTTACGCTACTGCTGGTTAGCCAGGCAGGCAATGCCAGAGAAGGAAGAGCAGCTCTCCTTTCTCATCAACACAAGCCAGTGTCATGAATGATATGAAGAATCTTACCTCAAGGACAATGCTACAAGGCTAAACCTTGCCTATCTCACAAGATTTAGTTTGTTGAGTTGTTTGTTTCTACTTCTGTGTTGCAACACGCAGCTGCTATTAAATATTTTATTTTGTAGCTTTCACATTCTAAGGCTTCCTTTTTTTTTTTTTTTTTTTCTCAGGTACTGACATGAACTACTCAAAGCGCTGGTAAAGATCAATTTAAGGCTAGGCACTTAAATCACAGAAACAAATGAAGCAAAATTATATTCTAGTTCAGAACCTTTAAACAGCTTACTGTAACCATATTGCTGCTCAAATCCCCTTGCTGCAATTACAAAAAAGCAGCACAACAAAAAGAAACTATTAGGCTTGGCACAGTCAGTTGCCTTTGAAAAATCTGTCAGATTCTGAGTTTTCTGCAGATTCATAATGCATGTCCATCATAATGCAAAATAACTTATCCTGTGACGTGTCTAATTGCATATTTTCAGGATCTTCCATGGAAAAGGCCCATGACAATAATTAATACCTAATGCTATAAACAACATTGCTTTGGGCGTTGCCTAGCAACCAGCATCCTGTAGGCTTCCTAAGGGGCCTGGAATAAAGGCAGGAGAGGGATCCTTTCATAGCGCCATGGGTGAGAAGCAGCTTTGTTCTAGGCTGCTGCTCTGTTCTGGCTGTTTCTAGAGTGATCTCTGCAAAACAAATCTCCCTTAAGAGGTTGCATGGCTGAAAAGCCTTTTCAAAGGCTAAACAGAAGCCAAAGGCTGCACATGCTGATGTTTTAACACTTTGCAATACCTTTTACGATCAGAAATACAGCCACTGTCCTCTTGTTACCCTTCAATAACAGAGCCTTGTTTCCAAAGGAAGCGTTTATGTGGGTTCATTTCTGCTTCTAATTGGAATAGTTTCCCCTCTGTGACAGCGCTGATTTTCTTTTACAATCACCTGGGTTTTTTGGACAAACCATATATTAAATTCAAAAGAAGACTTGGGCTGTGAAGTGTTTTTATACAAATAGTGTTGTATCTCAGCACAGAGTAGAACAAACTTCACTGAAACGCAACCTTTCCCAGCTGTAAAAGCATTCCTTTTTGATAGTGCCATTTTTTTCTTAAGTACTAGTTCATTTTGAGTGCAATCTCTTTATCTTGGCACAGGGACATTTAAATCTCATTTCTTTCAATGTATATATTTACTCAGATGGTCACTTCAATCAGAGCAAGAGGCTGGAAACCAGTATTCCAGGGTTTCCTTTCTCAGTTTCTGAATTGTTCTGTGGTTCTTAGGAAGCCACTGAGCTTTTCCTTCATCTTTGTTTTTCCATCAAAATAACTGCTTAAATTTCTTCAGACTCAGAAAGATATTGTGGTGCTTAATTAGTAGCTACTATGTTATTTGATAGCCCGTAAGTAAAAGTCATCAATATCAGGATATATTTAATTTAGTCATAAATAATGCAGTATTTATATTGTTTCAAGCTAACACTTTGAACAGTATTTGAATAGAAAAGATACAGCAGAAATTAATTTTGTAAAGTAATCATTTCATTGGCAGGATTGGGCAATATGTTTGTTAGGAGCTGAAAGCGGCTAGACTAACTGACCAGTAATCCAGTCCTGTGTTTTCACGAATCATATTTTGCAGTTGTTTTAAAATAACAAAGATGAAATAATACATAAATATTTCTCGTTCCAAATCCACTGAATTCCCTTTTTGTCTGCCTTTGTCCTGCAGCAAGATTATTCAGTCTTTTGAGATATATCGTAAAGTCATTATAGTCATAGAGGTTTCTGGCTGCAGCAGCTCTTCTGAGGAGCTCCGGTTTTATATTCATGACTGGTCCTGAAATCTCAGAGGAAATTGTCAAGGCACAGAAGGCAGGAGATTCCCCAGCATCCATTGAAAGCTGATGAAACTCAGGAGCCTAAACATTCTTTTTGGTTTTGCAACACAGCTAGTTCATACTCATTTTTTTAATCTCATTCCCACTTAATTCCCAATAAAGTAGGGACCAAAGTCCCATGAAATCTAAGTGATTGTGTAAAACATCTCAGTCTTGAGGGATATGCTGAGCAAAATTCTAATGGAAAATAATCTTACAGATATCCAGAATTTAAACAGTACAGCAAAGGCAGAATCCCTAATCCCTGATTTAAAGATTTCAGTCCAGGTGTACATTGAAAGATGCTTGTGCTTCACAGGAAAGGACGGACAGGGTTATCTCTCTCCTGCTCATAGCTTTTCCTCTGTCTGCCTCATTTACATTTAAATACATGCATTTTGCACACATACTGAATGCCACATGAATTATAATTTCACCTTTTTTACTTGTGATTTCATGATGAAAGTCTGTTTTACAGATTTTTTTTTTTTTTTAATTACAACATTCATCAGCCCATGTGTTACCCGTAAATTTGAATGACAGACTTACACATGAGCTGCCTATCTTTAGTTCAGGTCACTCCGAGTCTTGGCAATATGATCATATTAGTTCAGTTTATGGAACACACATGCTCTCAGATCTTTTCACAGAATTATTTTTCAACTTTGAGATCGTAAACAAAGTTACATGGCAAAAGCTGAATTGCATCAGTGAGTAAGTGCATCACTTTCCTACAGGCAAGCAAATCCGCTCCTTTATTCTAGCAAATGCTTATTTTCCAGGAGGGAGTTAACTCCTCAGCACAATGATTTCTGTTCTGTGCCAGCAGCACAGGAGCTAATTCTCCTGGGCTGTGGTTCTACAGTGTCAGTGGTGGAGCTAACAACCTATTGAAGCAGTTGTGTTTCATCAGCAAGGGAATTTCTCCCTAGTGGAGCATTTCAATACAAACAACGTTTCATTACCAAGTCCCCATATAGAAGTTCAATCCAAGTGCTAAGGTAGTTACCACTTTACTGAGACTGATCCTTCTTGGCAATGAAATAATTAACCTCCCTTGAGATTTTATTTCTACAATTACAGAGTCAAGGTCCTCCTGAAGCTGTTTCCTGCGCTGAATGCCCCCATGCAGCGCTGTGCTTGCACGGCGAGCTCTCAGAGCAGTAGCTGAGCTTTGGCGGAGAGGACAGCCTCCACTGTGCGCACTATCATTTCAGTTCCAGCCGAGTTTCTTCTAAGATACAGCGGTCCATTTTGGCAGCAGTACAACTTCCTCCCTACAGGGGAGTATTTAGCGATCCAATTTTGTTCATAGGCTGTCAGCAGCACAAGAAAATTTCAAAATTAACCTTTTGCATAATGAAAAGGGAGAAATGCCAAAATAGTGTGGCTAGCAATCGATGGACTTGTTCTCAAAAAAAAAAAAAAAAAAAAAAAAAAAAAAAAAAAAANAAAAAAAGAATAGATTCTGCAATAAAGTGATTTAACAATCACTGAAAAGATTAATTTCATGGTGAGGTGATTTGTGGGCTAAGAGTTAAATTCCAAAATGAGGTAGTGTACTTCCCAGCACTGCAGATCACTGCATAACTCCTGCCAGTGAAGGAACAAACTCTTCCACGTCTGGCAGTTGCAGCCTGAATTCCCCTGCCTCCTGCCACTACAGCCAATATGATCACAGCAGCATGCATTTCTCCTGTCTCCAGAAAAAAATGGGGGTTTTTGCTTGGAAGTGCTGACGCCTGTAAAAGTACATTAGTCATCATGCCTGCTCAGGGAAACGGGTTCTGAGAATTCCTGAATCCTGCACCTTTATTGCTTCAGTTAGCAATCTCTTGTGGATCTATTTCACACTCCTTACCGGTACCCATGAGAAGATGAGTGAAAGAGAGAAATAAGACAGGGCTTGTACTGTTCTGATATTTTTATACATTTTCAGTCTGATAATTTTAACTGTCCTATACCTTTCCTGTATTTAAAAAGCTGTAAGCTTTTTTTTGCCTTGACAGCAAATGGGTTATCATTTTCTTCCTCATAGGGAAACACGCCCAAACCAAACAAATATCCCACTTTTTCAGACATGACAGTGTAGACTTGAAATATATTGATACTCTCATAGAAGCTTATGGACTTCAACTCCAGAGAGTTCAGTGTGTGAACTTTTCTTCTTGCATAACACAGACTGCAAGACTTCACTAAAACAAACGTTGCAAATTCATCAGCTGTACCCATTTTTAGTTTCTGGATTCCATTCTGGGCTCAGATTTCTAAAAGTTAGGAGCAGCAAACGCTCAAATTTTAGATTCCAGTTGGAGCTAGATTTCCCACTTCATATGTTAAAATGAGGTCTCTGATTTAGAATCCTCCCTGCTCAAGGTTAACTTTTTGAATTGTCACCTGTGATTTCTAGACATTTCCAGGATGTTACAGTTTTGGCAGAATGATGTCATTCAAGGTGAAGCCTCAGTGATAGCAGTTTTCTCTTTCTATGTAAAATATGCTTAAGGATCTTGTCATTTTTTTCTTTAGTATGATGTGAGTGAGGTTTGCAATAGGCACTATCTAATACTTCATTTTATGTTTTAAACATTAAACCACAATTCATAAACATTCAAATAACCTTTCCTGAGATGTCAGTAATGCTGACACACAGAACACTCTATTTTGATAGTTTTCTCTTCTTTTTGACCACTTGTGCTTTTCTAAGCAGATCATAGCCAGTTTTCAACATTGCAGTCATGTGACTCCCATCAGTAACATAGTAATATGCAGCACTGCTGAATTTATGTTCATAAATCAACAATTCCAACACTTTTTATTTATTAGCTATGCTCCTTGTGCATAGTCAATTAAAGCATTTCTTCTGTTGATGCTTACTGGAGATTCCATTTTGTTCTCAACACTTTGATTTTTATCTCCTTTTCACCTTTCTTTTGGATGTTAGTTTAACATCCTCAGAAACAGACAACTTGCCTTCTAGAATATTTATTATTTTTCTATTGAATTTCACCCAGGCAGTGGTGTACCATCTTCCAGAGAAAGCAAGCCCTTCTTCACAAAACCCAAGCTAATGGCTCAGTTATCAGAGTGCTCTCTACTGCTTAGAGGTCTCCCAAGACCAAAGTTCCCTGAAGAGGTAATCGGTGCAGTATTTGAATTATGTTGTTTGGCTTGGCTTGATGAGTCCTAGATGAGGGTGATGGCAGAAATGCCTTAAGTTAGCACTGGGGTGACCTTTGAAAAGATTGCGATGATACAATGATTAATTACTTTTTCTCAGATATCCAATATTCTGTAAAAATTTATCTTGGGACTTCAGCGTCTCCTGCTTGCTTTAAATTCAGAGAGAGGCTTATTTTTTAGAAAAGGGTGAATAAAATACCATTTTACATTTTTTTGGTTTCACACAAATGATCAGTAGCCAGGCAGTAAAGCCTCTATATGGCGTATGACTTAGATACATAGCAGTTTGTTTCCCTGCCAATTTAAAGCCAAGAGACGTATTTTCTATCACATCAGCTGTGTGCTAATGGAGGCAATGAGCACCATTCAGTCCAGCAGCTGCATCCTGTAAGGTGTGGACGTTCCACCGCTGCATGCCAGCTCTCTAATCATAGGAAAAAAATATATTTCAAGCTCAGTTTTAAGGTCTGGTCCTAGGCTTGGTCTTTCCTTTATGTCACTCAAGCCAAATAAAACTGAAACAGCAGAAAAAGAGTTAATTGCATTCAGTTTGCCAGATACGTGCTAGCAGTAAAACAGTGAGTACCTTCCACTGAGAAAAGCAACTCCTTTTCTTTTGGTATAAGATTATTTGTAAAAGCATGGGCAATTTCTTCTTCTAGAAGGGCTCTGGCTGAGCCATTCATTAAAGAGGTGTTTTACCCTGGATAATACAGTCCCAGCAATGACAGTGGGAGCAGTCACAAAGTCACTCTGCCCCTCACTCTGAACTCATTTATTAGGTGTGTCGATGCAATGTATCACTGAGCATTTAAAGCCAGTTCTGAGAGAGGATATCAGTAGCATAAACAGATTAACCAGAGAATAAGTAAGATCTTGTCCAGTGATGCAGTACTAACAATCAAGGAAAAACACTTCCTACTTTGAAGATGATCCCAAGTCCATGTGCATGTCCCTCATGCAGCAAAACCTCAAAGACATTTGGGCCCACTATCACTGACGATGCAGCAACGATTGCTATGCAGCATGAGAATCCACTCCTAGTAACAAATGGTAATATCTAATACAGATTTTAGTGCTCTCATGCCAACAGTAAACCTTGTTGCTGTCATTAGGGGAAAGAGTGAAGAAACACAAACATGCAGTATAAGCTCATACAATTACAAAAATCAATAATATTTTCAAAATTCATTTCACTGCATAAAGAAGAAATATACATTATTTCTCCTTCAAAAGCATGCCTGTCATCTTTTTGACCACAACAGCAGGTCGAGCTGCTTCCAGCGCTTGGATGATGTGCTGGGTATTAGTTGTCTGGGGGCAGGCTGTTAACTGAGCTGTTGCTGGTCCATCTATCCTATTAATTTTTTGCTGGCTGAGATCTGAGTACTCCCATCTCTCCCAGAAATCATTCTAAATTTATCTTCAGATGAGGAGAGATCAGTTCTCAAGTCTGAGATGGAAAGCTATGACTAATCTAATATTCATCGTTATTTTGATAAATGTACAGTTGGTAATTGATAAAATATCAGTTAAACCAGAGTTTATGATGTCGGAAGAGCAAGGGATAGATGGTGCTGCCTTTGCTACATCATTGCTGTGATGTGGATGGAGTTAAAAAAATAGTGCTTCCACAGTAGGTTGCGTGCATGCTTTGTACCAAATCAGAAAGGCACATAAATGACTGTGATGGTCAGCAGAGGATTCTAATACAATAAGGAAATATTGGGAATGACCATGGTAGACAGGAATTAATAAGAGAAAAGATATTCTTAAACCAGTTTAAAAGCTTCAGTGTTTAAAGCCATTTTGGAGAGGAGTAAGTATGACAAAGTCTATAGGAAACAAAGACTTTTCGTTGAGTTTCTCGATGGCAAAGTACCACATACTCTTCAAAATTTATGTAAATAATAATTATGAGTAATGCATGGTACTTTGCTGTCAATAAATTAAACAAGCAACAACATATTCTAAAACCAATTAAATGGTATTAGAGTTCTGGGAATTGAGAAAAATAAGTTGGTTTAGGCTCTGTGTCATCAATGGAGTTTCTGAGCTTTGGTGGTGGAAAGGATGTGAGCACTCACTATAATTATAAAAAGTGTAAAGCTTGAGTAGGAGGAGAGCTAGATGATTTTTAAGGAAAAAGAAAATCAAACCCTACACTCAGAAAGCATCTGTTTGACTGGATTTTATGTGCCCTGTGATGGATCCTATACACTGCCTGCTGCTCGCTCTGTTCAGTATACATTTACATTACAGTGGGAGTTTATTCTACTAATCACTCGTTGGTTTCCTTTCCAGTAATGTAAAGGGGGAAAAGTTCATGGATGTTTTTACTTACATCCTTAGGTAAAGCATGCTTAGCAGAACATTCGCTGCCTTTGATCAAGGGAAGGCACTGGCTCATTTCTGTCTGGCAGCGGTGCCAAGGGAGCTCAGCACGAACCTAGACCTGAAGCCAGCCCTATGGAAGGAGGACACCGGCAAGGCTCAGAGCAGCCTGACGCTGGTGGAGGTTGTAGGTGACTGCAGAGTAAATGGTGTTGCAAATTCAGCCTGTAATAGGTATAAGGTGGTTCCAGAGGAGCGTACATTTGAATTTGGTTTCGGTGTGTAGCTCACCAGGTAGGTTCCCATTGCAGGGGGAAAGCAGTGGGGCAGGACCTTGAGGAACACCCCCTGGAAGCAGACAGGGCACACAGATGGGGGGATGCTCCTTGGGGTGAAGGTATAGCCTGTGTGGTAGCGGGTTCAGCTCAGCAGCCTGCATCTTCCCCTGGCTTCGGATTCGGTACCGGCCCGGGATAGCAAAGGGCAGCCCCAGGCCAGGGTGGGCTCCAGGGCTAGGGCTGAAAGGCACCGAAATATTGGGCCTGGACGAAGGTCCACACAGGCTCTGAAGCCACCCTGCCTTGAAAACAAGCCAGTAAGCAAGGTCTGGAGGCAGAAATGTCCTCCCCCAGCCCCTCCACGGGGGATGGGGAGGGAGAAGGAGAGGCGACTCCTGTCAGCAGGAGGCAGAAGGAAAGAGGCAGACAGATACCCTTCCCTCAAAGGCTTCAGCTGGTTTAAGGATCTCACCCATCAGGTGAGCCAAGCCCACCGTAAAAAACCTTTTTATTCCTTCCCCTCTCTTTCATTCTCCTTCTCCCGAGCCACGGGGGAGGGAAGGGAGGAGAGCAGTGCCCGCCTGCGCGGGGCCCGGGCAGCGCGGCGGCGGGGCACTCCCCTCAGCCACCATTGCGCGGCGGGGTCCCGCTCCCCCTTCTCCGCCTGGCTCCGGGCCGCCTCATGGCGGACGGGGAAGGTTGGGGAAAGCCGAGGGCCCGCCGGCGGGAGTCGCTCGCCTCGTCCGGCGAGAAGGGGGCGTCTCGGCTCCGGCAGCCCCGCCTAGCGCGGCGCCGGAGGGGTTAAGCCTCTCCGCTGCNGTCCGTGAGTGGGCAACGGAGGAGGAGCGGGGCGGGAGGTGTCGGCTCCCCGGTTTCGCCTCTCGCACACCCCTTTTCCCGCCGCTCGCCGCGGCCAGGGCGGCTGCGCCCCGGTCTCTGCGGNTATTGGGCCTGGACGAAGGTCCACACAGGCTCTGAAGCCACCCTGCCTTGAAAACAAGCCAGTAAGCAAGGTCTGGAGGCAGAAATGTCCTCCCCCAGCCCCTCCACGGGGGATGGGGAGGGAGAAGGAGAGGCGACTCCTGTCAGCAGGAGGCAGAAGGAAAGAGGCAGACAGATACCCTTCCCTCAAAGGCTTCAGCTGGTTTAAGGATCTCACCCATCAGGTGAGCCAAGCCCACCGTAAAAAACCTTTTTATTCCTTCCCCTCTCTTTCATTCTCCTTCTCCCGAGCCACGGGGGAGGGAAGGGAGGAGAGCAGTGCCCGCCTGCGCGGGGCCCGGGCAGCGCGGCGGCGGGGCACTCCCCTCAGCCACCATTGCGCGGCGGGGTCCCGCTCCCCCTTCTCCGCCTGGCTCCGGGCCGCCTCATGGCGGACGGGGAAGGTTGGGGAAAGCCGAGGGCCCGCCGGCGGGAGTCGCTCGCCTCGTCCGGCGAGAAGGGGGCGTCTCGGCTCCGGCAGCCCCGCCTAGCGCGGCGCCGGAGGGGTTAAGCCTCTCCGCTGCCCGGCGGGGAGGGGGTTAAGCGGCGGGCGGCGGCGGTAGCTGCCGCCACTCGGCTCCGCGCCGCTCTCCGCGCCGGAGCCGTTACAGCGGGAAGATGGCGACGGAGGGAGCGAGCGGCGAGTCGGGCTCTGGCGGGAGGGAGGACTCGGCGGCCACGGCAGCGGTAACCGGCTCGTNCCGGCCCCGCCAAGGACCTTGATTTCCCCTCCTTTCCTCACCGTGGGGCGTTCTCGGCGGCGGGACACCCTCTTTTCCCTGGTTTGTGGGGGCATCTTCCCTCCCCGGGCCGGCGCTTCAGGGGCAGGATCTGTTTCCCCCGCTTAAAATACCCGCAAAAGCCGAAGACAACACCACCCCCCCCCATCCCGGCATGTCTTCTCTGGGGGAGGTGGAGGGGCGCGATGTGGTGCCAGGGGGGTGCTTGGCGAGCGGCGAGCTCCTCTCCCCGGCCCGACGCCCCTCAGGGGAGCGGGGGTTCGCCCCTTCGTGTGGCCTGTCCTGCGGGTGGGCGACCCCTCTCAGCCCTTCCCAGCGTAGCCCGGACCCGGCGTGGTCAGACCCGGGCTAATCAGCCCGGTGTTAATTACCTGGTTGACTGCCAGAGAAGGGCGGCCAGGTCCAAAACCAGGCTGTAAGTGCTCGGCCTCATAGGGACGCGCGAAGTTCAGGGCAGTAAAGCCACTGTGACTGTGGTGCACCATTACGGTTGGTCTCGGTGATGTGGAAGGTCCCTTCCAACCTAGACATTTCTGTGATTCTGTGATCGTTTCTGAGGGTGATGATCCCCCCCCGAAGGGAGAGGACACTGGTTTCTGTGAAATTGAGGTTCTTCCTGGCATTTTTTTATTATTATTTTGTTTTCTTTCAAACAGGCACTAATTCTTAACTGAAACCCTGTTCCAACTGGGCGCTTAGTCTTCCTTGCGTATCTTAATTTCTTCATTGTCATGGAGATTGAGTTTTAGTTAAAAAAAATACACCTTACGCAGTGAATATAACATTACTGTCTTATTAAGCAATGACGTAATCATGACATAAATAAATATTAAGAATTCATAAAAGCAGACTATTAAATACTTTAAAGCTCTAGTTATGAGTAAAAAAATATTTATACTGAATTCTTTAGTATACTTGTATTATTACTGCCTTAAGTTTCAGTTTTAATAACTTAAACAAGTAGCTTATAGTCATCTAGCACTCCAGTATTGTCCTGTTAGGCAGCACAGCGTAAGCCATTCATGCAGTTTAGTGTTATCATTATGGAAGATAGGAGTGATAGCCCTACACTGCACATCGCTATTAAAATTTTTTTTGAAAACTGAAGGAGTGCTAGGAAGTAACCTCTATGTTGCTCCCTAACAAAAGTAATAGCTATACTTAAGCAATTAAAAATATTTTCTAAATTATTGCTGTTATTTTTAATTTGCCTTCAGTCATTAGGTTCCTTCCAACTCAAACTATTCTATGATTAAATATGTAATATTCCCTTTCATCTTTTTTTTTCCTTGCCAATTTAAATGTTGTATTGTTGATTTCGTTTTATCTCTTGTGCAGGAAAGTAAAAAGAACTCCTCTGTGCCATGAAAAGATTTTTAAAAATATTAATACAATACTCCAATATTCCTTTTGGAGGGTTGGTATGAACAGCGTTTTTTCTATCTTTAAGCTCAAGGTACAGAATTATGAATTGGATCATCTTACTTACTTTTAGGATGACAGTAAGCTTCCAGGTGACTATCTTTTAAGTCATGTTAAACTTCAACTTGTAAGAAAATATTATTTTCTGTACAATTTTAGGGTTTTTTCTTTTTTAGTTCTCAGAATCCTGATAATACAAATGGTGCAGTAAAAAACTGTACAAAGTGTTTGTAATAGTAATATGTTAATGTGTAAATTTTATAGTATAAGCAGGAGACGTATAACACAGTAGGGTTTCTTGATACTAAATACTGTTATTGCATGTTGATATGCTATCAGTAACATCACTGGAAAAAAGGACTTTCTTTGCTGCTTTTAGAAGCCCTGTAGAAAAGGATTAAAAGTGCCCGTCTGCCTCCTCTTTTTTTTTACATTTACCGGTGAATTTCACTGAAAAAGCCTAGTCTGTTCTATAGTGTGTTACATGTAGGAGCAAAGCCTATAATCTTGTCATTCTGAGTTTCCTTGGATGGAGCACAGCATTTGGTAAGCCCACCACTTCTTTCCCACAAAATACTGGTAATTTTTATCGTGGTAAGGGTGACAAGGAAAAATGGCAGGGGAGTGATTCTGGTCCTTTTTCATACCTGCACAGCTTGATTGCACTGAAGCCAGTGAAATTGTGTTGGCGCAATTTGGCCTAGAATTGAGAGAAAACATGTGTGTGTGTTTTAAACATCTTTGAATGGCTTCCATCTGCATAATGTCTACCAATAATGATTATATAATAGCAAGAAATAATCCAATTTGACAGTCGTTTTGTTGAAATATTGAACATCAGCCTGCTGTGCATAGAGTGCTGGCTTCTCACACATTACAGCTTCAGTGTAGCTTTAACAAAGACTATGAAAAGCCTGTTCTATCAAACACAAAGTTTGTTAAAATTATTCAGTAAAATTTCTGTGTTTGATTTTGCAAAAGGATAAACATTATTTTTCTCGGAAAGACAGTATCTTCCGCTGACTGTAAAGCTGTGCATGTAAAGGATGTTGGTAGAGTAGAATCTTGAGTCCTCTGAAGTGAGTAGAGATTTTGCTGCTGTCTTCGTTGGTCAAAAATTTGTTGAGGATGATGTGTACACACCCAAAAGGATCAGTCTGGGCTGCTGAGGGTCATGTAATAGTGCAAAAAAGTTGCACTACAGAAAAAAACTGTCAATATTTTAAAAAATTGATAAATGGAGAGAAATTACATATCACTTTGTGGTGACGTTATGTAGGATTTTATGCTTAGCTTGGTGGTATGTTCACATTCTATCAATCTGCAAAAGTGCATGTTGTAGAACTGCCATTCTGGTCAATATAGTGAAATGCTAAATAACAGTTTGATCAGACCAATTATACAGGCTGATTTACATCAGTTGGAAAGATTCTTATCTGAAGAATATTGCAAGTAGCAAAAAATGAGACTATAAGCCTTGAAAAGCAAAGACTCTATCTCTTGTTAGAGATTATGTCCTGGAAAATGGTCACTTGCAAAAGGACTCCTGTTAACTACTACTGTCCTCATCTGAATACAAGTTCTCAGTGTAGTGTTATTCTCCAGAAAAGTTATTTTCATGTAGTCAGATGCATGATGCTGTAGCGGTGTTCCAGCATGTAGGAGAGAAGCAGAGACAGCACAGTTCTGTCTGGTTCAGTCCTGCTGCTCCTCTGCTGTGAGAGATTGGTCTTGGTCCATCTTGCAGTGATATACTTTGAACCTCCTTTATGCTTCTTCTCCCCCTAACTTAAACTACAACACTGCTTTTTCTGAGCCTTCTGCTCCACGACCTGCAACACAGCCTCTCTTCTCTTGTTGTGAATGTCCTGCGGAATGAGAAAAGAAAGCGACTGAATGTAGTCCACTTTGTAAATGTTCCTTTCTCTTCCAAATGTGTGCTTGTCACGCTGCCTGTCATTAAAGGTGAAGTGCAGAGGGGCAGTGCTGTGAGCCGGATGTGTGATAGTGGCATGGAGGTGCAAATCTGTGGGATATAGTACGTCCTGTTGTTTTCACAACTGCTTTGACTTCATTTGTGTAAGCGTTGCTTTGGCCTCAAAGGTGATATAGCAAGATCAGAATAGAGATGGAAATTTGGACGGGAAGGAAAGAGCTCAGGAAGACAACAGTGTGAGGTCTGCCCCTGCTGCCACACCTACTGAAGAAAGGGATCAGTTGATTAACAATACCTGTGGAATCCTTGAGTGTGTAAACAGGAAGATATCAAGCAGGCTTAGAGAAGAGGTACTGCCTGTGTGGTATGTGAATTAAAGTTTTCTTGGTCATTTATTTTTGGTTTTATTGTAGCACAGGCTAAGGTGTAAAATTCTAGAAGACTTAAACATAGCTTCTGGAAAACTTCTTAAGATAGCTTCAACTATGCGTACCTGTAGCTGGATCTAATCATATACTATTTCTCTTAGAAGTGACTTATCTGAAAGCGACTTTCTTGAATAGAAATCACCTGTTAAATTTAAGTAAGAGTTTAAATGTGGTTCTTGAAGGGTTGTGGGCCTAGATCCATAAAAAACCTCCCCTTAGTTACCTAACTTGCACTGAAATAAAAAATGACTAAGTACCTTTGTGGCTGTTAATAGACTGCAAAAACGTTTAAACAGCTATGACAATATCTGGGTATGTGTAAAGGTCAGTGTCTTACTAATTTTTGAGGGGTCGGGGGCTGGGGTTTTTTGTTTCCAAAATAAATTTCCCAGTTCTGACGTATATTTACGGTAGATGTTGAAGCTGTTAAAAGCTTTGCAGTTAGCTCAAGCCAAAAAAACCCCACAGCAACTAAACAAAACCTCCCCCATACCTTTTAAAGAAAATCTTTGAAAAACCCAGAAAGCAAGGGAGCTGTGCTTGGGGAAGAGGAGGACAGCATAAGCAGGTAACTTCATGTGATGAATAATCCAATAAAAGTCATTGACCTAATGGATGGCCATAATTAAATGCGTTTACAGTTCCCTCGTGATCCCTCAGATATGATTGTATGAAATCTTATATAAGTCCTGGATGTTAACATCAGCTGATATTCTCTTCAGCAAGAAACTCAGTCTTGGTTGAGGAGCAAGTTCGACAGCATTGCTTTTCCTTGAAAGATATTTCTCTGCCTTCATATTTGTTTCTGTTGCCAAGAACATTCCTATAGGTCTCATCTTCTTATGTTGATCTTGGATGGGGTAGGAAATGGACATGTATTTTTACATCAGATAATTTCTGGAGAAGCATGTGGCCACAGACTCTTCCCCTAGTTTCAAACTAAAGAACGTGCCTTCCACAGCCAAAGTAATAAATTGTGGTTTTCCCTGAAGTATTCATGAATACTCTATGGATATTATAACCACTTCTTTTAATACTCTTTCTGTTTGCAGTGTTTTCTTTATTAGAAAAAGGTTAGGATTCATTTGACCACATACCCATGTTTATGTTGAGCTAGGTTTTGAAACTTCCTTTTATAGTTGGTGAAGTAAGTGGTTAGAAGGAGTAACTGGTTTTAGAAACAGCTTTGTGAGCTTCTCTGGTTTTGAGTTAAGTGACTTAGGCATCTGACTCTTGGAGGTATGGGGTTCAAGACACTTAAAATTAGGTGTCTACATGTGTGCATAGTGTTTGATATCCTATTACAGTCAGTGGAAGTCTGATCAATACAGTCAGTGGAGCCACGAGTAAAACGGTTCTGGTGGCTGGTTAGCTGAATAACTTTCTTGGATGTTTTGACAAGGTTGATCAGTTCTCCATTGAAAATAAAGGGACCTTGGGTACCTACCTTACATAGCTCACACTTACCTTTAGGTCTCTTAGTCCCGTCTTGAGGCCTTCCTTTAGTGGCCCATATGTGATACTCTGGGGCATGCCAGCTGGCCACCTGCTACCGTTCCAGATGGCATTGATGTCCTAAGTCCTGTACCATATCTACCTGTCCCAAATATATATCTCTGATCCCCTAGACGTTTCAAATTGCACTGGATGCTTCTATGTGGGCAACTAAATAGAGTTAGTCAAAACAGGTCTTTATACTTGGTCAGATGAGTTGTACCTGTGGGACATGCTTGAGATTGCAAAATGCATGACTTGGGCTTGTGTTTCACTGGTGTTTCATGGGTCTGACAGATGTGAGGCCATCATGATGTTAAAAGTTTATTTCATATACTCTAATAAGTAATAGCAAACCTTTTTGGTTTTAGAACCTCATCTTGGAAGTCTGCTTTGTGAATCCTCAAGAGGATTCCTGTTTTCCATGGCCATTTGTGATTAATCCACAGCTACTTTGGTTTTTGTCTTTGTTCTGCTTAGGGAAAGCATGAAGCTGTGGCTTTTATCCTTTACCTCTCCAGACTTCTGCTGAAGGCAGCAGGGTTTGTAAGACGTGGTGTGGTGCCACAATGGACAGAACACCAGTGCTCTCAGCTCCAAAAGTTGTCCGTGCTACCAACTGGGCCAGGAAAACCAAAGTGTTGTCACTTTGTCACTGCCTCACAAGAATTTTTTTTTTTTTTTTTTTTTTTTGGAGAGTGGTGGTATAAATGTAACCCTAAAGCCTTTTACCATCTCTGCTCTAAATAGCTGTGCACGTGGGAAAGAGTCTCTTCTGTTCCTGTGCCTCTTGGTGACCTTCTGATTCTGTCTTTGGGTCCAAAGATGATGGAGATGGGAAAATGCCCACCCAGTTTGGTCACTGCTGTCCTAAGTCATCCTTCTCTTGTTCAGAAGAGATGCTTTTGTCTCCTTTTTGGGTCGTGGTAGAGCTTCTTTTAATCTTTAGCAATGCAGGTTATCATTTTGCCTGTACTCTTTTTGTGATGCATACACAGGTAGTTGAATGGGTTTTAGCTAATTAGCTGTTTGCTTTATTGTCAGTGCACTTGCTGCCAGGCAACACGCACCCCTTACAAAACTGATGTGAAAAATAACATAGAGTTTTAGAGAGATAAAGGACTGAAGTTGTAATCATTTTCAGGTACTTTATTCTTATAAATCAAACAAACCAGGCATCTTAAAATCCAAAAGCGGTAGAGAAAAAAATTCTCTTGCGTTTTGGTTGTGTACGCCAAATTTCACCCTGGAGCAACATATTCATCTCTCTCCCTTATAAAACCAATATAAGGGGTGGCTCGGTTACATAGTTGTTAAATTGTTGGTTAAATTGTTTCAGCTTGGCACTCTACCAGAGGTATTGTAGCGAAACCCCAGATGACACATAAGCCATGAGCTACTAATGCAGCCTTTATTTTCTGCAGCTCTAAGACTTATTGCTCCGCTGGAAGATGTTAGGAAGTTACTTTTCTAGAGCTGAGCAATGGTTTTCTCTATGATTTAGGCAAACAGTGCTCCATATGAATGAGAACTTCAGGCAAGCCTGCTATGACTGACATCTTGGTCCCCAGAAGGTGGCAGGGAAGTGTTTAAGAGGAAGGATAGTTTTATTACATTATGTGCTTTATCTACCAAAATCTTAAAAATATTTCTACCACTATGCTTGAGAATACATTAAATCTTTAAACCATGTATTTTGGTCCAGCTATAGTGTAGCTCCCTGAGTACTGATTCAGAGACATGCGTGGGGAGAAGGTGTGGTAGCTTCTTCAGCAACTGCCATGCACACTCTTACCCAGTGTGAGGGGATTCGAGGTTGCTTATCTGTAGTGAACAAATCTAAGATGTCCTTGAAGTACTGTAAAAAAGTGGTCATTCCAGTTTTGAAATTTGTCAAATAAAGTTATGATAAGAAAGCCTTAGTGGGTATAAAATTAGTCATAAAAAAGACTTGAAAAATGGTGGGTCATTTGTATTTAACGGTAAAATAATTATGCACATCTGATTTATACCATTTACACTAACTCTTCTATAAATGGATGGCAGGTACTTCTGCCCAAAAGTTGACTTCTTTTCTCTTTCAATCTAAAAAGCCCTTACATTCTTTATTTTACTTTTTCTGTTTGTGTGTCTTCAGTGGTTGATTTTTAGATAGCAGTTTTGGGAAATTTTATTTATTCTTCGCATGTATGTGAAGACTTCTCTGAAAGAGTGTGTAGCATGGAGAGTGTGGGTAATAATAGATTAGGTTTTCTGTGTTTTGTTTGGTGCCTTCTGAGTCACTAAAATAACTGATGGCAGACTGATGGCAAAGGTGGTGATTCTTCATAAAATATGTAGTCGTGCTGTGGAATGTTATGGATGCTGAAATTACCTAGAAATTCAAAAAGCGGTGGGGTAAATTCACAACAGGTATGTCTGCCAAGGCTACTATCTGAAAAATTGCAATTTCTGTCTTAGAAGGTGCATAAGCTCAAAATTGCTGGAGGCTGGGAGAATATTTCTGGGTAGTATCCTTATGTGCTTGTCCTGCTTTGGTACAGATTTCAAGGCATCCATTATTTGCTGCTTTTGGAGACAGCATGCTCAGCTAAGTGGCTTTTAGTGTGATGTGCTAGAACTGTTCATGTATGAAGTGGGTTTGCTAGTTTTTATTTCAAGTTTTTAAAATTGAAAATATAAAAACTAGCCTGTGTATCTTGTTTGTATGTATTTCTATTAACATTTTTTTGTTTGTTTATTTATATCTAACTATATATGACCAGAGAACACTTTTTAACTGCTTGTTATTGCTGTCTTTTCATATGTTCTAGTTCAGGGTGTGTGCTTGAACAAAATTTACTTTACCTGCTTGATAAGATGCTTAGTTAAAAAAGCTCATCACTGCATCACATATGTTGAAGAATGCTTCTGGTTTGTTAAGAATGTAAGAGTGTTTTTATTTATGTCTTGTGGAAGACTGCAGAAATGAAAAGTTTCGACTGTGATGTACAGTTAGTCTTTTGACAGACAGCTGCCCTATGTTATAACTCCTGACAAGTTGAATTTACTGACTTGGAGAAAAGAGTAGGAACACGTGTTTTGCAGCGTGCTTTTGTGGATGCCCTTCTTAACTTTGTCTCTGTCTCGCAAACCTTGAGTGCCTTTTTTGTCAGAGGAGGCATGCATATTTGAGAAAGAGAAGCTAATGTAGTAGTTAATCACAGAATGGAGGCTTAAAAGACTGTTACAGAATATTGTGTTGTACACTACTGGATTTCTGTGTGGTTTGGAAAAAATACTTCATATCTTTGCATCAGTTTTCCTTCTGAAAGATGGAGACAGTTTTTTTTCTATTATAAAGGAAGTTATATGAATAAATCAACTGCTGTCCTTGAGCTATTAGATATTATGAAGTGGTTCATAGGAGAAGGAGGTGCATAATTGGGTCTTCCTATCTGACTGAATTAAATCTGTTAGTTAGAAGTGCTGAGAGTGAAATCTGCTGCAACCTATAAGGTAAAATTCACTAGATTACATGAGGAACTGTGTACGTTTAGTAACTTTTCACTTTATACATGTCCATAGATTGGTGAGCACTGTATAGAAGAATTGTGAGGGGTGTGTTGGGAAATAGCCTTCAGAGAAACCAGTTGTTTTTCTTGGTCCATTGGCATGAAGGGTAAGAAGTATCTCTTGGATTAGAGAAATAGCTGACCCAGGCAGCAAAAATAGATGATAGCTGTTGTTCAGTGTAGAAGTATTGGAGTGGATGGTCCTGTCCCTGAAACAGTTACGCTTAATAGAAATCATTGCTCCTCTTGTTGATCCATGCTGTTCATATAAACGAAGCAGCTCAATCTAATATTCATTGAATGCAAATAGCTGAAGTTCTAAAGTTCTGGCATACAGTTCTCACTAGCCATTTGTGCACCTCTGTGTGTTTTAACTACAAAGTAATAATGGAACACAGAGTAAATCGAATACAGTTATAGCTTTTGGGAAGTTTTGATCTATGGCCTTCTAGCCTGAGGGAAGAACAACTGGTTTGCCCTCATCTTGCCTTGATAAAGCAGCATTGGTACTTGCTTTAATTTTTATTGGATTTTCCAGCAATGAAGTTGAGCTCCTGGGTAGCTGAACTCTTACATTTTACATCCTTTAGGGAAAATAGATGGTACATCCGGATACACAGTTCAGCTCATTTGGCAACTGATTACTTCATACTGAAGATAGCTGAGGGTCTGCATCTTGGGGCTTTGCTAGGAGACACATCATAGCAAGGATTGTGGTGTTTCCCTTGTGGGGAATAATGTATTGGAAATCAAACTGGTCAGCTGAATATGGCACGTGGAATAAAGATTGTTTTCTCTCCTNCGGATTTGGTTTTACAGAAGCCATACTGATATTCCCAGCAGACTGCGTGTGCATGTGCTCAGTGATCTTTTTTGTCAGTATAAACTCCTTCTACTGTCTTGCTAGGAGTGGAAGTCAAGACTCAACGT
>VXBO01011975.1:0-32725 GCA_013400135.1 Rhinoptilus africanus
ATGATTCTATGATTCTAACCATGGCTCTTCCAGGCTATTCCTAGGCATGGTCCAGGAGTCAGCTTGTGCCAGGGGTCTTTCCTTGTCAGCAATTTAAATGTGGCCCTTGTGGTGGAGACCACTGGGGGTTTCTATGCCAGCATGGAGAGGATTGTCATGGGTTAGTTCATTAATACAGAAAGAGACATGGTATTTTTCTAGAAAGCTAGAAGACGGGGAGTTTGTCTCAGCTAAATCATCATGTGCCTACCCATAGAAAAAAGTCGGTGTAAAATGACTGGGTAGCTAAGGGCGATGGCCAGGTCAGATAGAAAGATGAGCTCATGTTCACCAAGGATATCACAGTAGAAGGTGTTTCTGTCAAAAGAACAAAGTAGTTGTGGGGCTATAGGAAGTGTGATTGCAGATATAAGTGCTAATTACATCAACTTTTGTTATATTGGAGTAGGGATGATAGACTGATGGATGAAAAGACATCAAGAATTTTAAAGAACAGACTTTTTTTTTTTTTTTCCCAAAGGTAATAGAATTCTAGAGGAAAAACGCAGCAAAGAAAAGCTTCCTTCCAATGAGTTTGAATAGACCATTAAATAGTTTTTCAGGGTAAGTGGAAAAAGCTATGCCAACTACAGATTGTACAGCTGCACTGGTTTTGGCTGGGCCTGAGTTAATTTTCTTCATAGTAGCTCGTATGGTGCTATGTTTTCGATTTCTGGTGAAAACAGTGCTGAAAACACGGGGATGTTTTAGTTATTAGTGAACAGCGCTTTTACAGCAGGAAGGCCTTTTCTGCTTCTCACTGTGCTCCCCCAGCGAGTGGGCTGGGGGTCCACAAGAAGCTGGGATGGGACATGGCCGGGACAGCTGACCCCAGCTGACCAAAAGGATGTTCCATGCCATGTAACATCATGCTCAGCAATAAAACCAGAGGGGGGTGATTTTGTCAGGGCTGCCGTTGCTTGGGAACTGGCTGGGCACTGGTCAGCTGCTGGTGAGTGATTGGGGATTTTGCATCACTTGTTTTTCTTGGTTTTATTTTTCTTGGCTTCTTTTTGCCTTTCCCCCGCCTTTTCTTATTACGCTGTCTTTATCTCAACCCATGAGTTTTGTCACTTTTACCCTTTTGATTCTCTCCCCCATCCCACTGTGGGGGGATGAGGGAGCATTTGTGTAGGGTGGCTGGGGTTAGGCCACAACAACACCTAAACTGCAAAAGGACTAAAACCTGTATTGCCTGGAAAATTCTGCCCCGAGAAGCTTGTCTAGTACTGCCAGAGCCAGTCAGTATGGTACATTCATAAGAATATGTGACAAAGATAAAGAGGAATAAGCTGTACCTCAGAAAGTTAAAATACCTGGAGTAGTAGTTCTCCCAAACATGTTGTCTGGATAAAAGTAAATTAATATAGAGACATTTGATATTGCGAGATAAACAGCTGTAGATTGCATAGAAAGATTAAGAGATGAGAGTGTATTCATCATTAAGTCATAGAACATTACAAGAAAAAATGATAGTATGTTATCAGAAGGTAATTATATTCCTTCTGCAGATATTCTCACCTGGTGTAAATCAGTAGATTTCATCTGCAGTGAGAATTCTGATGATTTATAGACAGAGGAGAAATTGTCTCACTGTTTGTGTTCCCATGCTGTCCTTGTAACACTGTTTGGACCAGAAACATTCCTACTCATGTTTTCCTGGATGTTAAGATACTATGGATTGTGAAATTGCTGGCAGCCTGGGAAGTGCCATCTATCACGCCTGTTAGCTTAATGGGAAAGCTGTTTGACCGCACAGAAAACTTCACCAAAACAACAAAATAGAAACCCATTGAAAATTCCAGTGAACAGGGAACGATGAGCTCAATCTTGAGAGGTGCAAAACATGAATTGCTTTCACTGGAAGAGAACAGGGCAGATTTTCAACAAAAGAAAGAAAGTTTCTGTAGGGCTTATTCCTAAAAGGAGATGAAAATCTCCTAGGAAGTGTTGAGTGCTCCAGATTCCCACTGAATTCTTATGATTCTGTCCTTGCTTCTCTTACATCTTTAAAACCAGCATTGTGCTTCTAAATCTGGAGGCTGTTATTTTTTTTTTTTTATCTCAATGAGGTATGGGTTTATTTTCATTTCAAAATACTTGCTTCTAAAAACCACAAAAAAATTGTGCTTTTGCAAGTTATCTGACAAAATGAAACTAATAATTTTGTTTGCTGCTAGTATCCTCCAAGCAGTAATGTGAACTGAGGTATCAATTATTTAGTACTATGCAATACTAATATGGATATGGTGATTTCTCATTAATACTAACAACTTCAAAACTAATTCTCATTAGCTTGAAATAATTATTTAGCTGCTTAGTAAGTGATTAAATTCAAACAGAAGTATATAATGTGCTTACAAAAAAAGAATTGGTTGACGTTATAAAATGTTAATGGCTTTATTCCTTTAAAACTTATTGTTGAATTGGACCATACATTTAAGGAATGTTCTTAAAACTGCGGACTGCCTTTTTATTTAGTGTGGAAATTGCATCCAATTTGGAAAAGCATTTTGGATCTATCAGCTACAAATTAAGCAACAATCACAAAAATAATAAAACCCAAAACAAAAAAGAATGTAATTCAGGTTTTAATGGAAAAACGAAATTATTTGCCCATAATTGTTTGGCTAAGGCTGTTTCTGTTTTCCCTTCATATGTATAATTTTGGCATTTAAAGTTTGGAAGTAGAGTAGCAGAAAATAATCTTTTCACACAAGCAGAGTCCAGAAACTCAACGGTAGGAAAGGCTGAGAGTCCTAAAGCAGACAGGAGGTTTGGGTGGGACAATCTCTGGGAGCCTGTGTGAAAGCTTGAGGGTTTTTGCTGAGGGAGAAGCCTTATTTTGTGAACCTTCACTTATCTTTCGGGTTTTAGGACTAAGTGTTCTGCAGTAAAGAAGAGTATTGAGAAACAAGCGTGAAAATGGAGTGATGAGAAACGTTCTCTTTGCATTATAGCTTCCGCCTTGGATGATGCACAGGGAGCTTAAGTGAGGAGCTCAGGAGCAGATGCATGGATGCTATTAAAGCTTATGTGCCAAAGCATTAAAACTAGAACTGTTCTTCTCCATAAAGGATGGAAAAAAGAGTGCCTTCTAGCCATAAATTCGCCAGTAAAATACATGTGCACGATATCATTTGGCTCAATAAAAAATGGAGCATGTGGCAAAATTTTAGACAGATAAATGTAATTAACACTGAAAGGCAGATGGCAAGGAAAAGGGACAGGAGAAGGAAAAAATATATAAGGATGGGATGCAGTGAAACTCTCGAACATGATCAAAGGACTGGGAAGCCTGCCATATGAGGAAAGGCTGAGAGAATTGGGTTTGTTCAGCCTTGAGAAAAGAAGGCTTAGGGGAGACCTTATCACCATGATCCAATATTTAAAAGGTGGCTACAAAGAAGATGGAGGCTCCCTTTCTACAGGGATTCACATGGAAAAGATGAGGTATAATGGGTACAAGTTATTCCTAGGGAGATTCTAATTGGACACAAGAGGAAAATTTATCCCAGTGAGAACAATTAGCCATGGAATAATCTCTCCAGGGAAATGGTGGATTCCCCATCATTGGACACTTTAAAATTCAGCTGGACAGGATGCTGGGTCATCTTGTCTAGACTGTGCTTTTGCCAAAAAAGGTTGGACCTGGTGATCCTTGAGGTCCCTTCCAGCCTGGGATTCTATGTTTCTGTGAACATTGTAAGTACATTAAGAATTCCATCCTCATAGAGAACAATATTGAAATGCTTTCTTAATCAGAAGAATATGCTGCAGATTTTTTCCTGAATTAGAACCTAAATTTACAAATGAGGGTCAGTGTATATGAGGGTCAGTGGTTTATGCATTCACTGTCATACATTGTTGTTCTCCAAAGTCTAAATTTAAAGCATCCTGGTGTTAAGAAATGTGTTTAAGAGTGGCAGTTATACCATTTCTTAGAGGTATGATGAGAAGTGTCAGTGCCCTGCATAACAAATCATGTTTATGTTACAGTAGAAAGTAAACATTTGCATTTCAAACCCACACAAACTGTGGGTAATATGCTAAGGTTGCTCTAAGTCAGCCTTGCAAAAAGTTTTGGAGTCTGCATTCTGAGCAAGGTGACTGTTTTCGAACAACTCACATGTACTTCATTTCAACCTTAGCAACCTATGGTTAAGAGTGTCAAACAGCGGGGGGTTTTCAGTACTTGGATTTAATGGAGAGATAATGGCAAGGAGCACATTAGAAAAAGGGAGGAGTGAGGTGGAATTAAACTGGGATTTTAAAAAATGGAAAATCAAAGTGTGAGGTTTCAGGCCTGTCAAAATGTTTAATTCTTCTTGTTCAAGCTGCAGATGGTTTGAGTCATCTTGTGCCAGAATTAACTTGGTGACACAGTAAAATAACCTTTCAGAAATACGTTTCCCATATTTTATTCATTGTTGCACTTTAGCTGAACCTATTCTTTGCATGAATAAGGTATTTGAGATCAGATGCCCTCTTCATACTTGCTTGGTGGGAATTAGAATGTGACTTGTTAAGAGCTAAGCCTAATTATGAGATGAAGGCATGAAATGTTGCTTTTGCTTACAGTGTGTTGTGCATCTTCATCTGTCTATGCAAAATACTTACGAAGTGTGCTAAAAATGAAACCTTTGTGTCTACATTATGCAAACAATCTGGAATGCCACCTTCTGTGATATAATAAACGCAGGCTCGTCTATAGAAAAGAAAAATAAACCACATGTAAAATTCACACAGTTGAATTGGTGATTTAATTTAAGACAAAAGGGTCTGTTCTACCATTCGGATGGCTCGTCACATCCCAAAGCGTTGGACACCAGTAAAAGTTATGCTGTGACCACTGGAACAATCCCAGAGGTTTATCAGGTCAAGGTGCTGACTAAAAAGCTGGGACTGGACATCAGAAGTTGCCCGTTTCAGAGGTGGGACGTTTTATTCCTTCTCCCAGGAGTTCTTTTTGCCTCCTACCTGGCAGCCAGTTCACACTGCTGGCGGGGGCTGCAGAGGGTGCTGTGTAGAGCAGAGGGCATTAGAGCAGAACATCTGAAAGTTGCCCTGTGTATCTGGGAGACAGATCTCACTCGTGTTTTTGACATGGCTTGAATCAATTTTGTTTAGTGTAATGTTTCCCTTTAAAATGGAATTTAGGCTTCTCATAAGGATGCACATAAAGAACAGATTCTGCTTTGAACTCTTGAGTATTACTGGTTCAAATGTCTGTTAATGAACTAATATGTGCATATATGTTTTCACAATGCACACATCTCATTATACAATTAATTAAAAATACAGTATTTATCCAAAGTAAGCTGCATACATATTCAAGTTGTTTCAGTAAAAAGATTATTCTGAATTTTAAATTGATTTGGGATATTTTTTTTTTTTTCTTTCACAAAAGAATTCTCTATGCCTCAAACGAAGGATTTTATTCAAGCAGATGACATCTTTCAAATCAGAAGCAGCATTTTAAGTTCAAGTGCTACATTTTGGTCTGAGGCAGGTGATTACTTTTATAAATCAGCTGTAAAAGGTAATCCTGAAAGCTCTCCATAAATAATAACCAAGACTGAAAATTTCTGTGTAGTGTGTGTGTATAATGGGAGGAAAATAGAGTTGAGGGAAATGGAGTCGAGGTTAAATGACTTTCTTCATGTAGCTAAATGGGCGTTTCTGCCATGGAAATCAAATGAGGAGTATACATATGGAAAGAGGGCAAGATCTGGTACCAGCTTTGCAAATGCTTCAAAAAATTATGCTGAGCAGCCCAGTCTGTTACAGCTTTTGAACAAAATCTGGAGGAGTGTTCATAACAAGTATAGCACAATTTACATATTTTTCAGTTGTCAGACACTGTGTGCCACAAACTAACAGGGATGACTGGGTAGTATGGAAATCTGCTGCTGAAAAATTGTCCAAATAGATTTCAGTTCAGCATGTTCCCCCATTATTGTCTGTGAACATTTGTACAAGTAGAACTTTCTTTGGAGCTGCTGAATTGTAAACCTTCTCAAAAGGTTTATTTAATCAATGCTGTAGTTTTGCCAACGAGAGAGAGTACTTTAGCACAATTAGGTCACGTAGTCAAGAAACAGTAATGCTATTTATTGTATGATATGGATAACTATTCATGAAGCTGTAGTAGTGAAGTCTTTGTTTTCAGGCTGCTATAGCCAACAGTTGCAAATAGATGCAGCTCAAACACCTTTTGGAAGTAATTTCTCTAAATTTTCAGGTAAATTACTTCTCATATTCTGGAGAATGCTTGCTGGTTTTCCTGTACCAAAATGTTACCAAAATATAAATAAAATAATTGAAATAGAATTATTAAGACTGGGTCTCATTCAGCTGTTTTATTGAGCGAGTATGAATAAAGTCATCTGTAATCTTTCTGACCATTTCATAAGTGGCATAAAGGCAAAATGTATTGAATTAATCATTTTTGAGCAAACATTTCAGTTACTGCTTCTTCAACATGAATGAAATGTTTCTCTTTAAAATTTAAAGAGAAATATAAAGTTGTTGTGTAACCTGTTGTGTATCTAAATGCAGTTCAGATTACACATAAGTGGAATCTTGGCATAGCTGTCCCCGTATAGCATTATAAAGGACACTCAGCAAATAGTTCCCACAAACCCTGGAGAAACTCTTACCACTATTATATAAAATGGTATTTTCACACCAAACACAGCAGTTTCTCCTTCACTTAATGTCTTGGTATTTCTGGGTTTCCCTTGTTACTGTGTGGACTTATATTAGTAGAAAGAGCCAAAAATTATGTAAAATGCTCGCTTTCATGTTGTAGACAGTAATGAGAAGTAAAAAGCATTTTTTAAGGGACAGAATGTTTATTATTAAAACCGATGAGAAAATGGAAATTATTTCCCTTGAAAACATTGTTGAAAAAATAATCATTAATGATGCTGAGAAGGCAAGTCCCCCTAATTTTGGGGGTTAAGAGTTGGTGGAAAATTCCATTTGAGAAAACTGGAGCGGAATTTTTAAGCTTTCCAGCTATGGCCATGGAAGCCTTTTGTCAGTTGGGAGAAAGGGAAATGAACGGGAACCTTCCAGAGCAGCATCTGGGGAAACATCATTTTGATTTTTTCTAAAGGAAAAGTGTTTGAAAATTTTTTCCAATGACAAGTTCCAAACCTGCTTTATTTGTTATTCTTGCAGCCACAGCTGTCCACTCTCACAATTCCTCAGTCACACTAAAGGATGGATGCAGGTTTGTTTTCCTAATAGCAGTTTGATTTTCCTGCTGTATTAAGTTCTTTACTCTGCAAGCCGTCAAGAAAATGCAGTTTTCCTTGTGTTCCCTTCCTTTTTAACCCTTTAACCATCTGTGTCTCTGTTGTTGCTTTTGATCACCACATTTCTGTAGGTCACCCTTTGTAGTTAGTTCAATTTTTGTCTTCCTTTATTCCTATTGCAGCTTTTCTTACCTTGCAAGGGTAAGAGCTTTACCACAGCAGTTCAAAAATGCTGTAAAAGATAATGCAGAATTGTCACTGTCATGAATCATGATGAATTTCACAGCATTTAAAATACTGGCCAATCTTAAAACTGTTTCTCTACACAATATGTTATTAACTCTCTCCCAAAGTGTAAAAATATCCTTGTCAAATTTCAAAATTGTAAAAAAACAATCAGTTATATCTATGTCTGACAAAAGGTGGTAGTGTTTAGTTAGCAGTTTTTAAAAACTCAGACACACACTGCTTGCAGGTTACAGAATGCTTAAGGTTAATCTCTGCATTAAGAGATATATTTAAACATGTGAGTTAATAAAGACAAAGTAGCACACAGATATCTTAGCAAAATTGCTTTTAAATTATTTTTCATCTCTGGAAGAACATAGTTGCATATTGATCAGAGGATATACTCTGTTCTCATAACAATGTAATTTTCTTGTGTTAATGTCAGAATTCCTAGAATCACAGAATCATAGGGTTGGAAGGGACCTCAATAGATCATCTAGTCCAACCCCCTGCCAGAGCAGGGTCACCCAGAGCAGGGGGCACAGGAACCCATCCAGGCGGGTTTNCCAGGACTCCCAGTTCTGATGGTCCAAATTCATAGTTTCACTGTCAAATCAATGCCTTGTATGTATCAGATGTCAAAACGATGACTAAAAGTATGGTGTATGCTCTAATGCAATTATTTTGACCAGCAGCTTACTCTTGCTCTTTAATAGCAGCCACTGGTCATATATGTAGTAATTAAGGGCCTAAAAAATTGTGTGACTTTCTGCAACACTCATTTAGGAGCCTGATGTTTTTCATGCTTGCCTGTATCTGAGAAATCAGTATATTTGAGAAGTTGATACAATTGTTGAGATAACAATTCCTTCAGCTATATTTGAGTTAGAGGTTTGTGTTGAAAGAACACATTTTCTATTGTTTAAAAATATATGTAACTACTTTTTTTTTTTTTTTTGAACAGAACTGCAGCAAATGTTTCAAGCTTGAAACTCAGATCTTCACACAGATCCTTTTATAGAAGGAATCAGTGCTTTTCTTGGTTTGAGGGAAAAATAAAAATAAAGAGTCATACATGATTGAAAAAACATTTTTTACTTGCCTAGCTTAACACAAAGCTCACAGAAAATGTAAATTTACTCACTAACATTCAACTCAGTGAATGAAGAACTTCAAAGTTTAACTGGAGCATTTAAAAATCAACTTATTATGCAAGGGCTCTTCCCCCTCTCCTTTCTTTTTCTTAGCAGAGGAACAAAATACTTGGTAATCTGCTGCTATTAACTTTTAAGTTCCTCACCACTGAAATGTCAAAATGTAATACAAAAGAAAGTTTCTATTAACTGTTCCCAACTTCTGTGTTTTTTTTTTTTCTAGAGGAGTATGTAGATTATTACTGCTTTGAGTTGCAAAACATAGCAAGTAGAGCTGTTTTGGGAATCAAATAAAATTTTGATTAATTTTTTATTGGAAAATAATTTCTTAGGCTCAGAAGGGAGTCTGTCATCAAAAGGAGAGACAGTGAATAGCCAATAGTCTGGATAACTGAAGACAACTTTCAAGTCTTCGCTGTGCTTGATTAGTGCTACTGGTGTGGATGGGAGCATGTTCATCTAAGGTAAAAGCCTAATAATTGGTCTTTCTTGAGTGGGTGTTTGCCAGTCCTTTCTCTTTCCTCTCTCTTTCTCACATAATTTTATCTTGTTCTCATACGGAGTTGGAATATTTAAAAATACGGAAATATTCTGTGGGACAGGAAAGCAATTTCCAGCCCAGCACTTAAAGGAAAAATTACAGAATATGTATGGTGGCTGCATTAATACTACTTTTGACACCCTAACTCTTATGAACGCCATCTCTTTTTTTTTCTTTTTTTCAGTCTCACAGTCATGTAGAATAGTAAAGCTTAAAGCACCTTAGTGTAATAAATTCCATAAATTTTCAATCGAAGTTAGTCACAGCTGGAAAAATTGCTGTTATGGTGTAGAGAGTAGGTTTACATTTAGGAGAAGATGATAATAATTGAGAATGGGATTAAAAGGACAAGGTGGACATCTATAGAGCATTGACCCATTTTAGAGTTGTGCTTTAGTACCAGATGAATCACTTCTTATAAGTCTTGTTGAATAGAATAGAATAGAAAGAATATTTCAGTTGGAAGGGACCTACGGCAATCATCTAGTCCAAATGCCTGACCAATTCAGGGCTGATCAAAAGTTCAAGCATGTTATTAAGGGCATTGTCCAAATACTCCTTAAACATTGACAGACTTGGGACATTGACCACCTCTCTAGGAAGCCTTGTTACAGTGTTTGACCACCCTCTCAGTAAAGAAATGCTTCCTAAAGTCAAGCTTGAACTTCCCCTGTTGCAGCTTTGAACCATTCCCATACGTCCTTCACTGGATCCCAGGGAAAAGCGATCTGCACCTCCCTCTCCGCATGCCCTCCTTAGGAAGCTGGAGAGAGCAATGAGGTTGCCCCTCAGCTTCCTCTTCTCCAAAGTAGACAAACCCAGAGTCCTTAGCTGCTCCTCATAGGACATTCCTTCCAGCCTTTTCACTGGCTTTGTTACCCTCCTGTGGATGCATTTGAGTACCTGCACATCCTTCTTAAATTGTGGGGCCCAGAACTGCACACAGTGCTCAAGGTGAGGCCACACCAACGTCACCTCTTTTGACCAGCTGGTTATGCTGCGTCTGATGCACCCCAGGATGCGGGTTGCCCTTTTTGCTGCCTGGGCGCACTGCTGACTCACATTGAGCCTTACCAAAATCCAGAAAAACTACATCCACAGTCTTCCCTTCATCCACTAGGTGGGTGACCTGATCATAGAAGAATATCAAATAGTTAGCCAGGACTTTCCCTTTGTGAATTTATGATGATTGTGCCTGATCATAGAATCATAGAATCCTAGAATGGTTTGGGTTGGAAGGGACCTTTGCAGATCATCTAGTCCAACGCTTAATGATGATTGCACTATTCTTGCTATAATCTTCTAGATAATTTTTCCAGAAACTGAGGTAGGCTAACAGGTCTGTGGTTTCCTGTGTCTTCCCCTCATGCCCTTCTTGTAAACTGGATTAATGTTGGCTAGCTTCCAGCCAGCAAGGACCTCCCCAGGCTTGCAAGACTTTTGCTAGATGATCAAGAGGGATCCTGCCATAACATCGCTAGCTCCTTCAGTATTCTGGGATAAATCCCATCACACACCATGGACTTGTGAAAGTTCAGCTGATACAGCTGATCCTGTACAATTTCAGTGTCCACAAATGGAAAGTCACTGTTCCCACACTCCTAGTTCTCCAGCTCAGGGAACCAGACAGCCCAAGGTCTATCAGTATTAGTAAAGACTGAGGCAAAAAAAAAACATTGAATGCTTCACTTTTTCTTCATTCCTATCAGTCGGATGACCATCTTCAACAGTATTGGTCCAATGGTTTCTTTAGACCTCTTCTTGCTATTAAAGTACTTTTAAAAAGCCCATCTTGTTATGTGACACAACACTGGCCAGTTTAAACTCTAATTGAGCTTTGGCCTTTCCTGTCTTCTCCCTGCATATATAAACCACAGCTCTGTGTCATTTCTTTTTATTGACTATAAAGAGAACACGAGGTGACTAGCTGAGATGTAGATACCTTCACTGTATCAATCTAAAATTAGATGACTTCAGGCAGCAGTACTGGGGACTTTACAGGTGCATACGGGAATTGGGGATACATACAAATAACACTTAGGAGCCTAACTCTGAGAA
This sequence comes from Rhinoptilus africanus, assembly GCA_013400135.1. NCBI lineage: Eukaryota > Metazoa > Chordata > Aves > Charadriiformes > Glareolidae > Rhinoptilus > Rhinoptilus africanus. The sequence goes on from VXBO01011975.1 coordinate 11,286, forward strand.
GTGACCTTTGGAAATTCCCTCTCCAAGGACTGATTGAACCAACAAAATATGAGTAATAAAATAAAGAATTCTAGAAAGGTTTTAACGTTTCCGTCAGCTCCTGTTACACAACTACAATAGTAACATTATCTGATTCCTACTGTTACGTGAAAAGGGCAAAACGCTTTTGGCAGAAAGTAAACCCCCTTGCGTTCTAACACTCCTCACCGAGGTGGGGGGTCAGATCCGGCTGGGTTTAAATTCTGAGTGAAGCCCAATTCACTACTATCAGTCCAGTCATGTTTAGTCTATTAAACTATTACGATTTGGATACACTAATAGTGGACTGCACCTTCAGTCTAGTCGTGCTCATGAACTAGCATGGCCACTCTCAAGTCTTTGGTCAAGTTAAGTGAGAAACCGGAACGACTATCTACTTAAACAGTGCAGTTCATTTAAACAACAGATATATAAGTTCTTATGATTGCTGGCGATAAAATACACTGCAAAGCACGTGCAAATAAAAGTATTGTTAAATTTACCAAATGTGCAACAAAGCTATGAACAATACAGCCTGGCTATAAATGTAGAAAAGAGATTCTCTAGAGAGATTTCTAAGTTTCCTGAGGAAGCACTTGGTATAGTCTAAGTCTTACCCACAGGCATCCCTATGGAGGGCAAGAAAGGCTCAGCCCGTCAACTGCTCCCAGAAGTCAGAGGCAGTCTGTGATGGAGTTCTCCCTGACCTGTTCCTGATGCTGTCTTCCCTGATATCCCCTCTACCTTGGGCTATTTTTATACCATTTTTTACCTTCAAGGTGGAGTTTGAGTGACTTTAGTCATAAATACCTTTATTATGATTGATGTAAAATTCTCTCACTTCACATTTAAAGGTATAGTTTACGAAAAATTCAGGGTGCAGACTCAAGGAGGAGTGGTTGCACCTTGGAGGCGGGTAGCCTTTGGGATGGAGGTGTGTTTTGGTATTATAATGACATTATAATGAGCAAAGTTTGCTTAGAGGACAGCATTTCATCAAAATTCGACAGACTGTTGGCTCAGGGTGGCAGGTATCAGTTCCATAGTGCCATCTCATTCCTGTACCTGATGTATATCACAGGGCAAGGCCATAGAAGGCCACATTCCACTCCATCCCCCGTGTTGCTTTGCAAGCAATATTGTACAGGGAGTCGCAGATGTTGAATTCTTCGTGTGCCAGCTGCGGCTGTATTCTACCTTAGAAGCCTTTTGACTGTATACCTTTCCTTAATATGTGAACAATGCTGTATTTTTGGTCATTTTAGTAATTATTCCACACCTACCTTGGCAGTGTTGTGTTTCATAATCTGTACACTGTCAATGCAAACAGCATGGGACCGAGAAGTAGGAGATGGGAACGAGGGTGGGCGGTATTGAAATTTTCTTCTGTTGTGGCACAGGGCTGATGCTGTGAGGGGAATGCATGATCGTATCCTTAATAGGCATGGTCAATGCTGGGCGGAAGGCCCTCTCTGTCCTTAGACTCATTTACAATGTGTCCATGAGTCATGAGTCTTGCCTCAAGCGTGCTGTGGCAAGTAATTCTCCATAGCTATTCATACAGGGAATCTGCTGCCTTTTGTGCCAGTAGCCCAAAGATATATACGCATGAAGCGTGAGGCACACAGCCTTTGCTTAGACTGTACGTGCATATTGTTATGAGGATAGATACCCCCTGGAAAATAATGAGAAAACAATTAATCTATTGCACTAGGGGCTTAGGGCAGGAGCCAGCCAACTGTTGCATATCCACAGAATCACCCAGCCCTAAGAAAGTATGTCTTAATGATTTAATTACTTTTCTCATCTGAGTGGATATTGTAATTCTGATTACAGAAGCTGAGGATGAACACGCTTAAAACTAATAAATACAAAGTGCATTCATCTGAAATGAGCATCATCAGCACTCACAATGAAATTTCATTTATGGGCATTGTTTCATTAAATGTAACCTCTAGCTTATTACAGACACATTATTTTTCATTTTTTATGCATGATGTCATTCCTTTATTTAAACAGACCATGGTAAATATTTTATGAAACCATTAAAGGAACAAATAATAAATTTCTGTATTAAAAATGGATCTGTGAAAGTGTCTGGCAACTAAAATACAAACAGACAAATAAACAAAAAGGGTGGAATTACGTTGCAATCTGTCAGAAATTCTCCTGGAGTTTTATCTGTGATTTGGCCGCTGTTACTCCATTTCTCATTCAGTTGGCCTATTAATATGGGATGTGTAAAATGGTAGAAATATGTGAGCTACCTTGGGGCAGAATATGATGATCTTGTTCTACCTTAGACTTTTAGAGGATGCTAATTGTATGCTGGGCTATTTCTTTCCCCCAAAGCCCTGTTTCATGTATTTAATTAGAGATTTTTAACTTTTAAAGCATTTGCTGTGCACACTGGCAAGTATTTCTAAGAACCATGTCCTATGTACTGAGGCAATTGTGCAGATTAGCTAAAAGAGTCATTAAGCATATCTGCTTGCACAAGACTGTCATAATCCAGTCTCCTAGCATAATTTTATGGCTGCTGCAAAAGGCAGGATACAGATGGGGTGTTGAACTTGCAGCTTAGCACCTCCTGTGAATCCCATTGTTTTCAGCAAGAGCTGAGAGAATTCTGCACTTAGCAAAATCTGGTTCCTCAAAAGATAGCAATTAATCTAATGGCAAACCCTATATTTGTGCAGGGGAAGCTCACACTGAACTTGTTGAGAACTCAGTACAGTTCTGAAATCAAGAGAAAGAATCCCATTGGCTTCATAGAGAGCTGGATCAAGTAACTAATTACTAAAATGTGATCCTGCAGAAAGCTGGGCCAATGCTTCTTCATCTCCCAAAGGGGATGGTTGTGGTGATGGTGGGAAAAAATCATTGTACGCGGCATCTTCCAGAACTGCTCTGAACCTGCGAGGTTTGAATCTTAAATGAATGAAATTCAAGAGACATTTTCTTCCCACTCCAGAAAAAAAGGGAAATAAAAACCGACAGAAATCGGAATACACAGATTTGAATTTCAGTGCTAATGAGTCATTGCCAGGTATTGCTTTTCAATTTTCTCCTTGCAGAAGGGAGTAGCTTTGTCAAGGTCATGCCAGAAATAAATAATTTCTCTGTTTCAGCAAGGTCTTGGAAAGCAACAGTAATCAGGACCTTCTGTAAATTAGGGTTTCTTTCTAAGGAAGGGATTTTTATTTCAAATGACCTCTTGCCTCTTTTTCTTCTTCTGTTTTTAACATCTAAGTGATTTGCAAACTTCTCACATTTCAAGGACATAATTAAGAATGCTGATTACATTGACATCATTCTCAACACTGAAGAATGTGAACAGGAGTGCACTCACTGCTTTTTAAATACTTTTGTCCCAACCTCTATAAATAAACATAATTAATAGAACTTGAGAAGTAAAACAGGTCACAGTGGCTCCTCAGAAGGTGCCAGGTTGAGAGTGTAGATCTTCATGCATCAAGAAGAGTGTGTAGCTGGTAATATGTTGTCTTCAAAAGAGAATAACCTGTGTTTATGACAAGGCTTGGGCTTGATGAGAGTAAACGGATGCTGCTCTGATAACCGTTATTTCTTCAAAGTACACATTAATATCTTTTAAATGCAAGTCATGGCTCTCATTAATGCCATTATTATGAATTACTAAGACCTCCATCCATTAGTTTGGTCACAATGTTCTTAATTAATAGGAGACCTATCTTTAACCAGCTATTGTATTTTACATAGATTTTCTGCTGATAACCCGAGACAAATACCGGTGCATAATTAATTTTATTTTTTAATTAATTCTCAATATATGACGCTGTATGGATTCAAAAGCAGAAAGGTACTAATTAGAATTTTGTTTTAATTAGCCTTGCATCTGCTAAATGCATTCTGTAGTGCTCAGTGCAACAGAACTGGTGATTGGGAGGATGGTTTAAAACTCCTGATGTGTTAGAAATATGGCTCAATAGTAACGTGGTGCTGCTCCAGAAGGAAAACTGCAGAGCCATTTTTCCATAGTCCTTTTTCTGATTGTGCAGTGTACTAGTTTCCAACTGTGATCCTAGATCAGCTTCAGATTAGTAACGAGGTGAAGGGGTGGATGTGTTACCGCAGTGGTCTGTAACTGCCAAGGAATGCAAGTACCTTTTCTCATTCAGCCATAACTTAATCTATCACTTGCAAGACATCACTAGAACTTCTGTACATCCCTTTCTGTGACTTTTCAATATAGTGAAATTCTCTATAAGGAAAATTTGCATCAGGGGAATGCCCCAAGATCATCTAAAACCACATGGATTATGGTCCTGCATGTAACAGCAATTAGAAGATTTTTTTTTTTTTTCCCAGAAGTTGGCAACAGCCAGCCTGTGGCACGTGACATAGCACTAAGCATGCATCTGAGTAACACGTCAGAGGACCTTTTTCAGATCTCCCAGGGTTTGCTTTTTCTCTTTGTATCTTGATTATTTTTATTTTTTTTTAACTTTCAAATGCTGATAGGAGCCTGGATCATTTAGATGGATTGAAAAACGTCACCTTTCTGTGCTGTGACAACCCTGAGCTGTTTTCTTCCTTCTACTACTTTCACAGAACTCCACAGAACAAAGGTTTTCCATACAGTTTTCCCTACTGTTTGACAGAGCCACCATTATGGTCTTGAAGGCCATCAATAAAAGCTAGATTTTGGCCTTTTCTTTCTCTGTCTTGAACCCTTTACCTCCTGGCTGTGCCTCCAAGCCCAGGAGTGCTCTGTAGCCTGGGCCTCCAGCAGTTTTCCATGCCCTGTGGACGAGCCCTGCTCACTCCTTCTTGTGGAGAGGAATGTACTGAAAACTATGAAACTTGGATGTTGGTTATGAAAGCTTCATAAGTAGTGATCTTTCCAAAGACTTTTGGAAAGTTATGAATGTTCAGCGTATTAAGAGACTGTATAGGGGAACATCTGTTCATGCAGCATCCTTCCAGAAATCTAGAGTATGGAAACAATGTCTAACATTTAGAGAATAAGAACTTGCTGGCAGATTTTCAGATGGTTTAGATTTTTTTAATTCCATTTTTTCCTCCCGTAGATCTTCTTCAAGGACTTGAAGTCTTTGTAATTATTCCAGGCAAGTGCTCCTAGCATTGAGTTAGATGTCCTCAGTAGAAAACAAGAAAATGCCATACTAGCAAAGTGACAACTGTGAAGAGCTACCTACCTGGAATTAAACTAACACACTGTGGCATTCCAATTGAAGATTTTCATTCAGTGCTGAAGTAAGCTTATATTATGGATGGGAAAAGCAATTTTTGTACAATTACTCAAATGGCAGTATTCTTGTAAGCTTTTGCTTTTGTGTTTCCTTTCAGAAGGAAAATACGTATCTTCTAATTTTCTAAGGAAAATTTTGGTAATGACTGAGAGTTGGAAATATGAAATTTAACTTTGGGTGACAGTGTAAATTGTTCAAGCTAAAAATTTTATTTTTATCTGTTTAATGGCTATGTTTTAGAATGCATATTTAAGAAAAATCACAGTTTTCCTGTTTATTGTCAAAAAGATTCACCTGTTTTTCTGTTAGGTGATATTGCAGATACTGAGGTTAGCATAATCTAAGTCTTTCTGTGTACATTAAAATTGTATCAAATCAGAGCCAATGGAGGAAAGAAAGATTATGTTTGTTATAATAGCTTTTTGAAAAAAATACCCTACACTATGGTCAGATCCAATTCATGTGTATTCATTTTAAAAATAATCTTACAGTATCTGTTTGACCTTAAAACAATTCAATGGAATGAAATACCATAGACCACAGCAATACTAAATATCCTATTTATTTGTGGATTGGAAGTATCATTTCTCATCGTCTGGCACCATTTTTGTATAATAACAACTTCCAAGGAAAGCAGAATATTAATTCTGATACAGAAGGGCATTTCTGCCCTTCGTAATTCTGATACAGAAGGACAATCAGGCGATCAGGTCTAGTCAGCATGGATTCGTGAAAGGCAGGTCCTGCTTGAGAAACCTGATCTCCTTCTATGACAAAGTGACCAGCTTAGTGGATGAGGGAAAGGCTGTGGATGTTAATTACCTGGACTTTAGTAATGCCTTTTATACAGTTTCCCACAGCATCCTCCTGGAGAAGCTGTCTGCCTATGGCTTGGATGGGAGCGCTCTTCGCCGGGTTAAAAACTGGCTGGATGGCCAGGCCCAGAGAGTGGGGGTGAACGGAGTTAAATCCAGTTGGAGGCTGGTCAGGAGTGGTGTTCCCCAGGGCTCTTTAATATCTTTATCAACAACCTGAATGAGGGGATTGAGTGCACCCTCAGTCGGTTTGCAGATGACAACAAATTGGATGGGAGTGTTGACCTGCTTGAGGGTAGAAAGGCTCTACAGATGGGCCTGAAGAGGCTGGATGGCTGGATTGATGGGCTGAGGCCAATGGTATGANTGCACTGAAAGGGCTATTAAGCATTGGAACAGGCTGCCCAGGGAAGTGGTTGTGTCACCGTCTCTGGAGGTATTTAAAAGATGGGTAGACGTAGTGCTTAGAGATACGGTTTAGAGATACGATAGGGTTTTGTCAGAGTTAGGCTGATGATTGGACTCAATGATCTGAAAGGTCCCTTCCGACCTAGGCCATTCTATGATTCTCTGATTCTCTGCTCTCATTGCTGTCACAGACACCCCCGTGAAATCAGTAGGCTTGAACTGCTTTAGATGATAGGAAAGCATGTCTCTGCAATTATGTTGCTGCTTATTGTGAGATGTCTTCCATATGTAGTTCATCTATTAGCTAGACAGAATAAGAGAAGATTGCCTCTTACCTCTCTGCTTGATATTCTGCACTGAAGTCCAACCTTTGGATCAGCAAAACATGAAGGGCTTGTTTCTTCACTACTGTCCATGGTGGCTGCAGTATAAAGCCCTGAAGATTTCCTTCCCTACTCGTTCAAAAACATGTACGTTTCCTCACCATACATCTTCTTGCCAGCCATTGAAGGGGGTAGTCACTTCTGTGGGCAGGCCAGAGGATGATGAAGTCTTTCACCTCACAGGTTCTTTTGCTTCTCTCTACTCTTCTCCGTTTGTATATGTGTAGGAAGGGAGAAAAGGCAATTTTGTCTCACTGGTGGCTTTTTAGAGGACAATGCATGGCAACGTAACTCATAAGATTGCCATGCACAAAGTAATGTCCAACTGCTGTCAAAAACATGTTGGGAAGTTAGATGTAGTAGACCAGATCTGATCTCTATTACATTGCTGTGAATGTAAGGATATGAAATTTTCAGAGGTATAGAGGAGACCAGAATCCAGCATCTTATAATTAACAAACATCATACAGATTAACTTTTGAATTATTAGACAGAATTATCCTAGATACAATGATATAATGATTCAGTAAAGTCCAAACTGTTTTTGTTCATTATGCCAGTAAGAGCTTATTTTTAACCATCCATTATAGGTAAAAGTAATAGAAATAATTTACAATTACGAATGATTGCCTACCAGGAAATAAAATTCAAAGATGAGGGTTAGTTTTGGCTATTTGTTAAGCAGAAGAAACTGTCTTGTAGTATGAAATAGCTGTCCTGTTCAGGTGTCACAATAAATTTATCACCTCCAATAAAATGTAGAAAGTATTGTTTTTCTAATATTAGTGAAAGATGATGTCCATTTAAATTAGATTTTTCATTCATTTCTAATTGGCTTAAAATCCGGTTTAGCTACAGCTCTTTCACTCATAACTTGTTTAAAGGATTCTAATTCTCATAGATAAATAGGCATCCTGACGTTTTTCATTTTCATCCATCATTAAGTTTCTTATGGCTGAGGTTGCCGGTTGCGCATTGCCTTTCCATTATGCTATCAACTTCTGAAGGAACTGGGTTCAGATTGGATCCATTTATTTCATTCAATGCCTTATCTGCCTCTTTCCCCCACTTTTTTAAGCACTGCCGAGGGTCATATCGAAAAACTATCTCCAATTCCAACTGAAATCAACCAGGAAATGGCTTTATTTTACTTTTAACTGTGATTGAAATCAAACAGGACTGCATCATTTTATAAAATGGTCATTTACAATACAGTGGCTTGTATGCTATGTTGAAAGCACCCTAAATTTCCTGTATATGCCTGTTTTTCATTTCATTCATTTAGAATTGTTTCAGAAATCGAAAATATTGTGAAGAGTAGAGTTTCATTAAAAAAATGCATATTTTTTGGAAACAAGACATTTCTGTATACTGGAAGGAAGGAACACGTGTACTTTAGATGGATAAGAGTAATAGGCTCTGAAGGGCAAAATAAATCAAAAGACTGTTCCTTTCCAGTAGCAGTGAGAGACTGAAAGAGAATGTCGGGCTGCAGAGGCAGTTTGTGTGTTTTGATCCGCTCTTTTCAATAAAGGGGAAAAATGAATGGGAGATTCAGAATTAGAAATTCCTCATGCTTTGCTTTTATTTACAAATGCAATTCTTCAAGGACTGCTGTCTGGGGCAATCTGTAGCATGTTTTTGTCCTGCTTTAATCCTTGTCCCTGTTTGCAGTGGTCCAGGACAGTCATCAGGGCGACTGTTGAAGTCTGGGACTGGGTTTTGAAGAAGCAGGGCTCATTCTAGATTTGTAGATATGTAACAATGCTATCTTTTACAACCGTGAAGAGAATGGAGCGATGACTGCAGGTTAGATTTTCCTGACACTGTGGGACTATTGGAGGTTGGTATTTTTTGTTCTATACTTCACCTGATTTTTGTACTCTTTTTTTTTTTTTTTTTAACTTCCCGTGGTGGGTATTGGTAAGGGCAGCCTGTAAGATGTGTGTGGGGAAACTGCTATTATTCTTGAAATTTCTGGCTTATAAAAGTGGGCTATCCTTCAGCAATGCATTTCTTTTTTGTTTGAAATGAGACTGGAATTAGACATAGACATATTAGACACATTAGATCAGTCTATTAAAGAGACTATAAATCAATCAGTTATGTTTTACAGCAGTTTCTCTATCTTACTCTGTACCCCTATCTTTATCTTCACTTTTTAATGGAAATAATTTAGTTAAAAGGAGATAATAGGAAATTACCTCAATTATCTCACATCAGACATTCAAGAATGTGGATGCTAAAGCAAAAGTCTTATATGTAGAAATAATAAATCAATAGAAGTTTTAATATCTGTGGTAGAGATCAGACTCCCTTTATGAAATTTAGAAAGTGAATAATAATTTTAGTGTTGTCTCAGGCTGTTTTCTTGTTAACAGTCCACTGAGGAATCCATTTCCCATCTGCTCATGAAATAATCACCAGGTCTACCTCAGAAATGTCAGCTGGCTCACTGTGCTCTGTTAAATGTGTGTCCTGGATACAGACCGGCTCAGGGCTCTCCGCATTTTCACTGTTGGTTTGTTGAATGGTTTTGCATCCTATACTTGCTCTGTTCCTTATCCACTTTCACCAAGTGTCTGGGGCTGTAAGAACAGGAAGAATATTGACCTGAATCGCTACTGCAGTTCATGGCAGCTCCAGATTTTTGGGCACTTTCTGTGTATGCTAGCAGGACACAAGCGTTGGTTCACTGAAAAGGTGTCTTTGGCAAGGGCTACTCTCAGCACCCTTGTAGCCCCTTCTTTAGGGTCTCCAAAGTGCAGAGCAAACCTAGCAGAGAGCACGCAGTCAATGCCATCATACCAAATACCCTCAGGGAGAGAACAGAGGACCTCCAGGGCTGAATGCAGGAGGTCCGACAGCATGCGTTATATCTCAAATAATTGCAAGATGCTCATATTGGCTCCCATCTCTCTGTGTGAAGCGTGTTTAACTGTGTGTTGGTGACGATAAAGGAGAGGAGGTTGGGGGAGTGGAATATGTCTTTTGTGCATGATTCTCTTTCACTCATCGAATCCTGCCCTTCCAAAGCCATGAATTCACAGACATCTGGCATGAGCTTCTTGACGTCTGGCAAGGGGGTAGCACAGGAAAAGGAAAGATGAACGGAACCAAGCTTGATATTTTGTAAGCGGTTTACAGAACATTAAGGGGAATATTTTGTTCCAGTAGATTTTAGAATTCCTTGCAAATAAAGCTGAACACAGAAGCGTTGCATTTTAGGTTTTGGAGACTTCGATCCCTTAACTCTTTTCTACTGATTTATTTGAGTGAATTTCAGATTTTAAATTGCACCTCCTATAATGATTGAATGCACTTTCTGTGTACCCAGTATTTATGGTGCAGCTGTTGGCAATGTTAATGTGAAAAGCACATCTCCTGAACATTGTCAAGCTCTTATTGTCACCTTTAGTTCCCTGGGAGATGGGGACAGAATTTTATTTCAGATTAAAAGGAAGAAAACTGTTACCTTTCAGGGAAAACATATATTTATGTTTCTGGATGTCTCTAAAGTGACTCAGACAAGGAGACACATATTTGAGTTATTGTTGCTAGATTTTATTATGCTTGGTGCCTGGGTGGCTGTACTATATTTTATGCTGCAAGGTTTAGAGTTGTTTTGGAAAGGAAGAGAAGGGAAGCATTTTTGGATCTTGATGAGGATGATAAAATGCAAATTCTAAGGGCAAAATTCAGAGGTGATGCCATTGAGAATGTAAGTTTGATTTTTCATACATGACAGTCATTTAAATTCAGGCCTCATCTTATCTCTTATCTCCTTTCCACCTATTTATACCTGTTTTTTCAATAAGTAAGTATGTCAAAACTGGTGAAATGTATATGCTGGTAGCCTGTAGGAGATATGAATTAAAATATGATGATAACAAAGCTGGGCTCAAGCCCGCCACTCATGGGCATCTGACTTGCTAATATGTTTTATGTGCTGTACCAGTAAGTAAATATCTAAATTACCTGTGTGGTCAGTAGACAGAGCATGTACTTCTGAAGGACTCCAGAGGGAGAATTCGCCAGTCTCGTGTTAGGTACCGAATTACATAGATGACTTCTCTCCCTGGAAAGCCTTTACGATCACCTACCTCTCCTTGCTAATATTATGAAACTTCTTTTTGAAGGTCTGCCTCATTAGGCCTCTGAAATTTAGGAGGGAGTTTGGTGCAAGAAAGATGAACTTGATCCTACCCTAATTGTGTCTCCCAGGGAGTCGTAGTGAGTACAAGGAGAACATGTAACTGCGAGCCAAGAGTTCCCAAAGAACTGTTTCTCCTACCTTAGGCTGTGACACTGCAAATAGGGTCACCAGCCCAACAGAAATTCAATTGCTAATCAGGCTCCCAGCTGAAAGCAGGGTCAAAAGCCCAAATATGAAACCTAATTAGACATTGACTATATGCAAAATAGAGCTCCTCCTTCCTTTCCTATCCAACATAACGTTATATACACATTTAATGTCACAGTGGTACTATGTATTAATGCAGCACTTTTAATTGGTAAGTGATAGTGTAAAGACTTTGTATTTAAAATTGATATTTTTTGATGGAAAAATGTAACCTTATTTCAATGTAATAATTTGGTACCTACCATTGTAAGTAACAATAACAAAAATTCTTAAGAAGGTTAACTTGCACCTCTTAAGTGGTGCATATACGATGATTGATAGTCAAATCCTTCTTTTGCTGGAGGAAAGCAAAGGCAAGCAATATAGAACATTATACGAGAAGATTTAGATGACTTGTTTTGACTATGGGTTTGCTCTGCAAGTCAATGCAAACGTAAACGTGCACACGTGTATGCTTGCACACACACACATCTCAGCAGCTTCTAGCTTGAAAGGGAAAGAAGTTGACCATCAAAAAAGGTTGCCTGTTAGTAGATTTGATCATTATCTCTTAATTAACTGAAATTATTTAGGAATGATAGTATCATGAAAGGGAGAAGTAACCCGTGCATTGCTAGATATGTGTGATAAAGGTCCTCAAGTAAGATAGTATATACACTATGGAAAAAAAAGCCTACAAACGTATTTGGGTAGTTGCGTAACACCATGGTACTGTTGCTCCTCGGTGGGTTCCTGGTTCAGAATCCATGCCCAGGGAAGCTCCATTTGTGCAAGGTTTTTGTGGGTTAGCGCAGTCTCCATTTGGTGTGGGCTTGTAGACCATCAAGGAAATCTTACCCCGAGTATTGACACATACTTTGTTTTCCTTGTGACTTCAAGTCTTCCTAGCACTTTCTCCCTCTCTGAACAGTCTTTTTAAAAAGTGCTTGTGCACCAGCATGTTTTTAGTATTATTATGAAAAAACTATAAATGTGCTATTTAAAATTCATGTGGGTGTGGTTAAAGTCAACTTCTCATTCAGCAGCAACACAGGTATTTTTTCTTGGTGGAGATACTTTAATCCATTAACTCAGAGTTAGGGTATGTTTTTGCATCATGGTACAGTGCTTTGTGGTGATACACAAGTTCTGAATTATCTGTGTAATTAGCTGAGGAACAGGGTATATTAAGAAAAAGAACCCTTTTTAGTGAATCTATATGGTTTCTGACTCCCACGCTGGCTTTCTCAGGGCTTGCTGGGTACTATTTTGTAACACTGCTATGGTGTGCATCTAGTATTTAGAATTAGGTTATCCTTTGTGTGGAAAGACATGCCTGAAGCTAAAAAAAATTAATTATGATTTTTTTTTTCTAGTAGAAATTAAAAAAATAAAACACCTCCGGTAATCTTGGGGCTCAAGTACACTCCTTGAAGAAACAGATCTGTCCTGGTAAAACCGAGGTGTACACAGTGGAAGCTAACTAGTTATGTAGGCTCCCTCATAATCAATACAGAGGATGATTCATTCTGTGATAAATCTCAAAGGTAGATGTGCTCTTACTTCATATGAAAATTAATTCTCACTTGCTATGAACATAACTACAAATCCTCAAATAATTATGGAATATGGACGGTGAAAGAAAAAGAGTGGAACACTATAAGCAGTGCTGTCTTTGGGAACTTAGATTTTAGAAGGCCTGTGATCGCATTTTGAATTGACTAAACTGAACATCATCATGAAGAAGCTATCTAGACTTGTGAAAGCCTTTCTCTTTTTCCCTGGTGGGTTTAAACTCACTTGTATCCAAACCAAGATATTTAATTTAGATAAACTTCAAACTAGTACAAGTGAATTGAACTTTGTACGGAATAGCTATGGAATTCATTTGAAATTTCTAGAAATAAAAAAGAAATAATATAATACAGTATAGATTTTTTCCCCTTATAGGAAAATTTCAAACTGGCAGAACTGGCAAGAGCTTTCTTTCGTTACTTTTTTATTTTATTTTTTTATTTTTCCTTTCTTCTGTTATTGAAGTTCTTAGTTTTCTACCAAAACATGCACAAGAAGGTCCGTGTCCTGGGTTTTCATTTATTTCATTATTTCAGGTTATCTCTGGTTTCAGTTTGGATGAGAAATAATGAAAATAGCGTATGTCAGTTATTTCCCGTAGCAGATCGCTCTTGGAGGAGATGATATATTGCTCAGCTGTGTTTATGGTGTAGAAAAAAAAAAAGATTAAAATGTCATACAATAAGCCAAAAGCGAAGTTTCATCCAGGGTCAGAAATTATTTATGAACTTAACATTTAGCACTTGAAAGCGTCCTTCAGCAGCCATCGTCCAAGGCGGTATTTTATTTCCTGGGGCTAGATGGCGCTGCCGTATATAAAATTAACATCCCTGGCAGCCAGGAGAGGGGCTGGGCTGCAGCCCCCTGGGCTTGCAGGCAGACTTCCCTCCCGCCTAGGAAAAAACAAGCCTTTCTTACATGCAGACATTTAGTTCTTTGTTTTTTTTTTCTATCGACCAACAACACGTTAAGTCTTCTTGGTTTATTTGTAAGGTTATTCTAAGTTCCCCTTTCACTTGGTAGATAGTCTCTTTTAGAGAAGTGTTTTGCACATGGAGTATTATATGTATGCCACAAATTGAATATGTACATAAAACCCACATACATTCTCTGTGAATATTAGGCTGGTTTTCTGTCTGGAAAAGGAGAAGGCAGTAGAGAGGAAGAAGTTGTGGTACTCCCTGGGATAGCCTGTGTTCCTAGTACAGGAGATGAGGACTTTCATCCTAAAGATCTGGAAGTACTGAGATCTACCAGGGCTAGTGTCAAACACCACTTATGTTCTGATGATGCTCTGTTATGTCTCTACAGAAGCAGGACCTTCTTTCTGCTGTGCAAATCCTTTGTGCTGCCTTCTCTACCTTTTCCTTTATCCCTCTCTCTGTGGAGAGGCACAATCTCTGCTTCAGTACTGGGAAGAAGTGACTGTAGATAGGACTGTGACTGAGTCCCCACCTGCATCCTCTGCGCCAGTGGTAGAAGATGAGATGAGATCTTCATGTCACCTTGTGGTGAAACCTGAACAGTCCAGTGATGTCCTACAGGAAGAAGGGATAGGGAATTTGAATAGGTGCTGTTCAAATGCAGCTAGGCAAAGGTAAGGGAAGAGGTGCACTGACCTGCAGTAATCGCGCTGTCCTTCATTTGAGCTATGTAGTAGCAAGAAATATGGAGTGTGGCTTGAACAGCATCTTTAAATTAGTCTGCTAATGGTGTTATTCTGAATACTGTGCATACTTCTTTGTTTTGGGCTTAGAAATGAGTTTCACTCAGAGACTATAAACTACTTTCTTTGAAAGCTTGCTGGAGTTACTGATAACTGCTTATGAGTTTTTACATACATGGTCTAAGGTTAATAATGTTTTATGGAAACACAGATTGGGTCTTGATCTTCAGAGAAGAGTTAAAACAATGTTCAAAAGTATAAGAATGGTGAAGTAAGTTGTTACTTAGTACATAGCACTGCTTGGCTATCCCTTTATTGTGCTACAGATGTCATTGGTGTTACTGTTCTGTAGCACAGAAAAACCTGAAGGGGAGTAGCTGGAAGGTGGGATGCAGGTTGTTCCCCTGGCATCTGACCACCTCATACCTGGCATCCCATATTTCTCCAATGACAATGCCAGGGTAGCCGTTCCTAACCCTTTCTTTTCTAGCTCATGCCCTCATCTGCACTGTGCTCTCTGCAGTGCTGTTTTGGGGAACCAATACAGGTTACTAAAAACATTACTTAGATTGCTTTCCCAAGGGGTTGGATTGAGCTGCCAGAGACAGGTTCTGCACAAGCAATGCTGTTGCTGAATGTGGAAGTACAGCTATTGCCTGTCGATGGATACGCTGAAAAAAACAGCTGCAGACCTCTTTCATCTATTGGCAGAATGCTGTTACAGGTGACAGAATAAATACATCTGCACTCTTTTTAAAATTCTGCTCTTTGGGGACAAAGCTGCTTCTAACTTTCATGTGTATTATAGGGTAAAGGCAGACACAAAGCATTGAAACTAGTTGGTGGAAAATTTGCCCCCCTGTTAATCCTCTCTCCCCTTATGGATTCAACCTGATCAGTGTCCTTTGTGTTCTGGTGAGATATTGTCCTCTCACTCCCACCCAGTCACATGCAGTTCTGTTAAGGGCTCATTCTGCCATTGCCCCGTCTGTGGGCGTACATTCGCTATGCAGCGAAATTAGCACAAATTGGGAGCAACTGAGTTGATGTTAGTAGCACTGAACTTATATATCCTGTCGTGCTGCTTGATGTAAAACTGCAGGCAGATTTAGAAATTCTGGGCTTTTTTGTTTGTTTGTTTGCTTGCTTTAAATTTTCTTAATGAGGTTTATAAGTGTCCTGGAAAAAAATCAAATCCTTTTTTAAGGCAGTATTAAATTGATTTGACTTTTTAGCGTAAAATGGAAATTTAAATTTGCTTTGCTGTTGGAAAAAGGCAATATTGCTTACATCTCAGATCTTGCATGCTTTGTTACTCTTCTCCTGCACTGTGCTCTTGTGCAAGGAGTCTAGGGCGTATACCTGAAAATGGAATCATAGAATAGTTTGTACTGGAAAGAACCTTTAAAGATCATTTAGTCCAACCCCCCTGCAATGAGCAGGGACATCTTCAACCAGATCAGGCTGCTCAGAGCCCTGTCCAGCCTGACCGGGAATGTCTCCAGGGATGGCACATCTACCACCTCTCTGGGCAACCTGTGCCAGTGTTTCACCACCCTCAGCATAAAAAAATTGTTCCTAATATCTTATCTAAATCTTTCCTCTTTTAGTTTAAAACCATTACTACTTGCCCTATTGCTTCAGGCCCTGCTGAAAAGTCTGTCCCCATCTTTCCTGTAGGCCCCCTTTAAGTACTAGAAGGCTGCTATAAGGTCTGCCTGGAGCCCTGATGCCCCCAACTCCTTCTTGGCAGGGCTGCTCTCCATTCCTACATCCCCCAGTGTGTATTGATACTGGGGGTTGCCCTGACCTGGGTGCAGGACCCCGCACTTGGCCTTTTTGAACCTCATGGAGTTCACACAGGCCCACTTCTCGAGCTCATCCAGGCCCCTCTGGGTGGCATCCTCTCCTTCAGGCGTGTCAACCGCACCACTCAGCTTCGTGTCATCTACAAACTGGCCGAGGTTGCACTCGATGTAAATCAAATTTATAAATACCTGATACAAAAAATATTCTTGAGCATTGAAACTCTCTAGATGTCTGAATTCTTTTGTTTTCAATAGGAATTGAGGACACCTAGACCAAGTTGAGTTACTGCAAGCTCTTCCGGGGAAATAAACTATTTCAAAAGACCTTACTAAAATCAAAGATGAAACAGATGAGACTGAAATAAGCAACCCAATCTACTTCTCTTGGTTAACAGAATTACCTCAATTCTCTAGCTGTTGTTATAGCTGCTCTTAAAAGGAATATTAAAAGCAGCTGTCACCTATTTTTTCCCATCAAAATGTATGAATTTTAAATAGCTCTTGCTATGAAAGCTAGGTCAATATTCTAGGCTGGAATGAAGAAATAAGTCTTTGTATGGGTAAAGCAAAGGAAATAAGGATAATTCAAATGTGTGTTTCAATTAGAAGCTTTTATATATATTTTATTTCTCTTCTAATAATGGCACGTAGGTAAAGTCTGCCAGAAAGGAGGATCCCTGATGTGTTGCATGCAGTGAGCAATCTATATACAAAACCGTATCAATAACAAGGCATTTCTTTGTGATGAATTGTAGACATTGTTGAAGAGAAACACATCTCCTTTCCTCGTACACCAGAAAAAAATGCCTCCAGAAGAATCTGCTTAGTCCTAGATATAATACATCAGTACATCACTGTTCAGTGAAGCCTTCCCATGAATGGACAACAGATTGGTTGCCCTTTTAATCTGGGACGTTCAGTCAGATTCTGGCTTTTATTCAAGTGAGCTGTTTACCAGGTTCTCAGAGTCTGTTTGGGCTATGTTCTCATTTCTCTCAATACTGCTTCAGATCCTGTCCTGATCACCATAATTTCTGACCACCTTCTAGTTGTGCATTACGAGTCATGAGTAATATCTGTCACGTACAGTTTGGTATGGTTTTCTTCTTGGTCTTTCTTTGTGTTGTTGCAGGTGGGAAGTCCTTATCATTTCAGCAAGTCCATCCGCTTTCAGGAAGCCTCACTTTTTACGTGTTCTCCTGGCTGTCTCTTTCTTACATCCTAAATGAAGTGTCATATCTGCACATGTTGACGGCAGTATCTAGCATGCAAGATGATAATGGTAAATTCTGGAGGCAGTTTAATTAGTACAAAAATCTAAAATTGCGTGTGATCTACCAAGTGTCTCAAAATCCGGCTCTGCAAGTGGAATTCTCTCCAGACCCGGTTAGAAGTGTCTTTTCTCATGTCAAAGGCAAACCATCTTACAGCTACTGGAGGAAGCACATTGAAAGCAGGCTTGGACGCATCGATCTATTAAGTTCTCATTCATTTTTATATCTTCTAAGTCTCTGGTATGATGCAACTTTCAGAACAAGAGCAAAAATTAAATGATTCACTGAGGAACTTGTCTATTAACACAGGAGAGCAGTTAGCCACAAATCGCGCAAGGAGAGGGAGTGGTGGACCAGGTGACCTCTGGAGGTTACATGCAACAGAAATTATCGATGAGCCTATAATATTTTCAGTATCAGGGTTGACAAAATACTTGTTTAGAATCACAGGGTTGGAAGGGACCTCAATAGATCATCTAGCCCAACCCCCTGCCAGAGCAGGGTCACCCAGAGCAGGGGGCACAGGAACCCATCCAGGCGGGTTTTGAATGTCTCCAGAGACGGAGACTCCACCCCCTCCCTGGGCAGCCTGTGCCAGGGCTCTGCCACCCTTAAGGTAAAGAAGTTCCTCCTCATGTTTAGGTGGAACTTCCTATGTTCAAGTTTGTGCCCGTTACCTCTTGTCCTATCACTGGGCACCACTGAAAAGAGCCTGGCCCCATCCTCCTGACACCCACCCTTCAAGTATTTATAAGCATAGATAAGGTCGTCCCTCAGCCGTCTCTTTTCCAGACTAAAGAGACCCAAATCCCTCAGCCTTTCTTCATAGGAGAGGTGTTCCAGTCCCCTCATCATCTTGGTAGCCCTATGCTGCACCCTCTCCAGCAATTCCTTGTCCTTCTTGAGCTGGGGAGCCCAGAACTGGACACAGCACTCCAGATGTGCCCTCCCCAAGGCAGAGCAGAGGGGGAGGATGACCTCCCTCCACCTGCTGGCCACACTCTTCTTGATGCCCCCCAGGATGCCATTGGCCTTCTTGGCCACAAGGGCACATCGCTGGCTCATGGCCATCCTGTTGTCCACCAGGACTCCCAGGTCCCTTTCCTCAGAGCTGCTCTCCAGCAGGTCAGCCCCCAACTTGTACTGGTGCAGGGGGTTATTCCTCCCCAGGGGCAGCACCCTGCGTTTGCCCTTGTTAAATTTCTTAAGAGTCTTCTCTGACCCACTCTCCAACATGTTTCTCTGTATACTTTCCTTAAAAATAAGGAGGAAGATTTTCTGACATCTGTGAGGTGTCTGGGTCCATTTGTGCTTTGTCATTTGTATTTCAGAACCGAGTTATGATCACTGCGACAGCACTATCTCTTATTTTTCTTAAAAGATAATGCCAATTCCAAAGCACTTCAGTGTTATAAAGAGCTCAAGAGTGATGGAGAGAACAACCAGACAAAACTATGAATTTGTCCGCATTCATAGAAAAGCTCTATGGCCAAGGTGGAAACATATTTTTCCTAAGGCACGGTTACTGTTCTGTAATCTCTGTTCACTCCTAACTATTTTGCCTTGAAATAAATTTAGCCTTAAAAATATTTTCGAAGCCAAGTGACTGATTTCACAGCCAAAATCATGTGCCAAGCAGTAGACTGTAAGCTATCTGATACTGTTGCAGACCTAGGCACATTTTAAGAGGAAAGTTGTTTGGCAAAAGAAATGAATTCCAGTTGCACTGAAGGGAAGCCTACACCTCTTCTTTCACTCATGCGTGATACAACTGCTGAAGGCAAATTGGCAAGATTTGTAGATTCTCGCACATTGTTAGGTTAAGAAAAGAGCAGTCAGACCACTTAGACCCACCTCCTTCCTGATGTAGTCTCTATATACAGTCAAATGGAAGTCCGTCACCCGGGGCACAAGCAGTAGGACAGAAAGCAGACCGACTGGCAGGTGTTTCAGCACTGATCTGAAATGGTCCCACCTGGCATCCCCTGCTTCTCTGTGGTGTCAGATGTCCTTGTAAAGATGTTTCTTCATGATCTCTATTACTTGGAAGGGTAGGGGGTGTGTGTGTGTGTATAGCCAGGTGTTGGCACAGGCTGCCAGTCAAGTCAGCCCATGTTGATATCATGGTATACCTTTCCAGCAGTTTCAGATACTGTTCTCCTGTCACTTGCTGATCTATGCCCATATCGAGCCTCATCACACTCAGGTCTTATTTGCACTGCCCTGCTGCCTGCAGCTTATTATGTTCAGGCATTCAACTCGATCGAGGTGAGGTTGTAATTCTTCCATGACACATTCTCTTGCAGCAGTGAAGGCAGACTGTGTCTTGGGCTGCATTAGCAGGAGTATATCCTGAAGATCAAGGGATGTGGTTATCCCATTTGGCGCTTGTTAGGCCATACCTGAACTATCATGTCTAGTTTGAGTTTCCCCAGTTCAAGAGAGACTCTGAAAGATGAAAAGCAGATCTTCTAAAGGTCCAGCAAGAGGACTGGAGGGCTGGTGAACTTGACATATGAAAAAAGGCTGAAGGATTCATGTTCAGCCCAGAGAAGAGTAGGCTCCAGGGGAATCTAATCATGGTCTCCCAGTATCTGAAATGTAGTTATATGGAAGATGGAAGCACTCACTTTGCAAGGATGCATGGTGACGGGACAAGAAGCAATGGGCACAAATTGATTTAGGGGAAATTCTGTAAGAAGATAAGAAGCAAATTCTTCATGATGGGAACAATTTAGTATTGGAGTAGTTTACCCAGAGAACTGGTGGAATCTCTCTTGCTAGAAATATTCAAGACTTGGCTTGACAGGGCTCTCAATAAACCAGGCTAAGGTCTGCTTTCAATAGAAGGTTGGACCAGATCATCTCCAAAAGTTTCTTTCTACTCAGGCACTTCTACTATTCTATGATTCTTTTGTTCTCTGCATATTCAGCTCAATAAGACCTAAAATTGCTTGTTGCAGTAAGGAATACCTTTTAGGGAATCACAGATTTATTCTGCCATTAGCTTGATGAGACTAGCAACTGTCAAAAACTTGTTTTAATTTTGTGACTTCTATTAATTATTCAGTAACCTTGCAAAATTTCCCATCATCCCTTTCACTTACTGAAATTGCTTACACGAACTGGTTGGATTTCACAGATTTTTTTTTTTACCTGGTAACTTACTATCCAATTAGAAAGATAAATAGATAGTGGAAAAATCAATTAAAGCAGAAAAGTTTTAATGTGTTAAACTAGAATTGGTTCTGACCTGGAAGAATTGGGTCATTATCAAAATATTCCCAAGTCTTGGAATTGCTTTCATCCTGTGGTTAAGCTCTGGTTCTACTGTACTTCTTAAGAAAATTAATCTAAATTTTATTCCAAAGTAAGAGTTCTGAAGAGTTTGAAGATTGCTATATTTACAACATCAAACAATTTAGAGGCAAAATGAATGACTTTATGATTCTATTCAGACTTGTGAAATTATGAGGTCATGGAAAGAGAGGGGTTCTCTTGTTAACTCAACTATTTCCATAATTAACATTCATTTGGCTACTTGAGGTTTAGCATGCCATTTCATTAAAATAATGCAATTGCAGATAGAGAAAAAAAGTTTTGAAAGTATAATTGGTTTTCATTGTCAATATAACTTAAAATCCCATTAGCCTCAAAATTTCAGCATTGTTTTCCTAATGACTTGCATAATTGGATCATCAGATTTCTTTCCTTTAAAAAAAAAAGACTCACTTGGTGGTTTTAAAGGTTATTATTTGCATGAATTTTTCCCCCTCAGTGTTACATTTCCACTTCTATTTCCACCAACGCTGAAAGGTCAGAGACCCAGTGAGTTAAATGAAATCATGTCAAGAGCAACTAGAGCTGTTACTTCCCCCTCCCTCCTTTTTTTTTTT